>WBMW01003829.1:353698-392621 GCA_013396635.1 Penelope pileata | reverse complement strand
AGGATCCCATTGGCCTTCTTGGCCACCAGGGCACACTGCTGGCTCATGGCCAACCTGTTGTCCACCAGGACCCCCAGGTCCCTCTCTGTAGAGCTCCTCTCTAGCAGGTCATCCCCCAACCTGTACTGATACATGTGATTATTCCTCCTCAGGTGCAAGACTTTACACTTGCTTTTGTTAAACCTCATATGATTTCTTACCGACCAACGCTCCAGCCTGTCCAGGTCTTGCTGAAGGCAGCAAAGCCCTCTGGCGTGTCAGCCACTCCTCCCAGCTTTGTATCATCAGCGAACTTGCTGAGGGTGGACACTATCCCCTCATCAAGGTTGTTGATGAAGATATTGAACAAGACCGGACCCAGCACTGACCCCTGGGGAACACCGCTAGTTACAGGTCTCCAACTGGACTCTGTGCCTCTGATCTGAGCTCTGCCTGTCAGCCAGTTCTCAAACAACCTCATCCATCCCGCATATTCACAGCTTCATTATCAGGATGTTGTGGGAGATAGTATCAAAAGCCTTGCTGAAGTCAAGGTAGACAACATCCCCTGCTCTCCCCCTCATCTACCCAGCCCGTGATGACATCATAGAAGGCTGCCAGGTTGGTCAGGCACGATTTCCCATTGGTGAATCCGTGCTGACTACTCCTGATAACCTTCTTCTCTTCCAATTGCTTGGAGATTGCATCCAGAACAAGCTGTTCCATCACCTTTCCGGGGACAGGGGTGAAGCTGACTGGCCTGTAGTTTCCCAGATCTTCCTTTTTGCCCTTTTTGAAGACTGGAGTGACATTGGCTATCCTCCAGTCTTCAGGCACCTCTCCTATTCTCCAAGACCTGTCAAAGGTGATAGACAGCGGTTCAGCATTCACTGCTGCCAGCTCCCTCAGCACATGCAGATTCATATATGCGTATATGATCTATTTCAACTTTTTAAAAGCTTTTGTGTATTGCCTTCTCTCTTGCTGTACCCGCCTGAGATTCAGGGATTTTTTTTGAGTTATACTATACTTTTGAATTCAATGGGAGTCAGGTGAAATAAGTTTTTAGACTGGTACTGAACATCTCAGCTGAGCACTTCTGGAGATGAACCAAGTTTATTCAGTGCTGTTACCTCCTTGTGCCAGATCATGGTCTCTGAGGTTCCGCTTGCACCCTTGCAAGCAGTGCAGCGAGCTCAGGAACAAACCCTGTGTGTTAACATGGGGCTTCTGCATGTAGTTGTGTTTAGTTTTTCTTACCAAAATAAATGCCTCAAATGGGTTAGAATAGATAGGTGACCATTCTCTTCATTTTCCACCCATATTCAAAATTGCTGTAGATTTGTCCCAGTGCATAACAGGAATAGTTTTTTAAATCAAGAAGAGGAAAGGAAAAAAAAAATCTGGAAGGGGAAAAAAAGGATTTTGACCCAAAATCCATTTTTGGTGGAAACCATGACAGATTTGACACTGACATCTTCCATCATAGCCTCTCCCATGACAGCTCTCTTAGGCACCAATCTGTCAATTCAAAGGTTAGACTGTATTGGCCTGCCTTGACCAAATTCAGGTCTTTTAATAGCTATTGCAATGCTGCATGTTTCCTGTGACTCTCTGTCCAGCCCACACTGTCATCAGCCCCTTTCCTTCCTGAGCAATAGCTGTAAATGGAAAGGAATGTTACTACTGCGGAGTAGGAGGCTTTGCATTCGTGCCTTCATAAAAATCTGTATTTTCCCTGTCCTAACCTTCAGCATCTTTTCTCCATCAAAGTGCCTTAGTCTTATTTCCGGGTTCAATGGCAAAATAATACATATCCAGATCTTGTCTCCCAGAAGACTGGAAGGAAAAGTTGTCATAAAACATTGATAACTTGTTTACAATTGGCGTGATCAGAATCAGTCGTGTTTCCTTTTAGCTTAATGAGTTCACATCTGCAGTCCAGCAGGCAGATCAATTGTCTGAGCAGGAGTAGTACTGACAAGGGTAAGAACAAACCAGTCATGGATCACATTTGGATTAGAGTCAAACATTGGAGTGCTTGCTGTCCCCAGGTCACTGGGGCTTTATCTTTGCAGAGATGGTGATGTTGCTGGCACCTGTGAGGAGGGTACAAAATTCATCCCAGTCCATTCAGTCCATTCCATTTCAGGAAGTTATCTGGAGGAAGAAAATACAAATTCTGTGTTAGATCTCTGTGAAAATAAAGAGAATAAAACAGGGAAATGACTACCAGTCTTCTGAATGAGATTCTGAGCTTGTGTGAGTTCAAAGTTTCTCCCTGGTGGCACCAGCCAAAGGCCTTGTCTGTTGACAGCTTCTGGGCACATCTGAACAGAGTTGTCATTTCATGTAAAACTGGGTATTTGGGAAGGCATTTTCACCATGTGAGTAACCCAAAATGGAGCAGATCCTCCTGGAAGCTGTGTTAAGGCACACGCAAGATGAGGAGGTGATCCAAGCCTGCCAGCACAGCTGCACCAAGGGCAGATTGTGCCTGACCAATCTGGTGGCCTCCTAGGATGGAGTGGTGGACAACTGATTGGTAGAAGGGCAACTGATAGCATCTACCTGGACTTCTGCCTTAAAAAAGTAATGCTATAATTAGGCCAGGCTGGATGGGAATTTGGGCAACCTGGTCTAGTGGGAGGCGTCCTTGCCCATAGCAGAGGGGTTGGAACAAGATGGTCTCTAAGGTCCTTTCCAACCTGAACCATTCTATGATTTTGCAGA
This sequence comes from Penelope pileata, assembly GCA_013396635.1. Classification (NCBI taxonomy): domain Eukaryota; kingdom Metazoa; phylum Chordata; class Aves; order Galliformes; family Cracidae; genus Penelope; species Penelope pileata. The sequence goes on along the minus strand of WBMW01003829.1, from coordinate 389,909 downwards.
TGAAGAAACTGGGGCACAGAGACTGTAGTCTGCCTTCTGTAACGTCACCTGTTACAATCAGGAAACGTGCCAAAAGCTGAGCTTCTCATACACCTCTCCAAAATTCCATACTGATTACGAAAACTGTATAAGAAGCCTTTTACTTCTGAAAATTGTTCTTTTTTCCTTGTATGTGTATTATCTGTAAAGGACAGAGGTGGTTATTCAACAGATTAGAACAGAGTAACCATATGAGTTTATGTATACTTAAAAAGTATAGAAAAAACAGCAGCATTCCAACTGTTGTTACCAATGCTTTAGGATAATACACTAACTGAATTTTAAGTATTATCTGACACAAGAAGTACCATCGTTTAACTTTTTTGCTCTGTTGTGAGACTTGCAGTTTATGCAACTGGTATCAGTGGAGCTATGCTGACTTGTGTCAGCTGGTCTAGTATTTTTGCTTACGATTTTTGCGTTGACAGAAAACACATGTAACATTGTTTTTCCCAAAATATTGGCTGAATGTTAGTCGTTGACGAATACTGGGGTTAGCCAAGTAGGACTGAGATTACTTTCAGTAGTTGGAACATCGATCATTAGGGTAAAACATTGTTTTTTGCTGAAAGAAAAGCTTCTGTTTATTTGTAGGGCATAAACATCCTGTGGGGCTGTTCAGGATTGCAACAGTGTAAATCCATTATAGCTGAGTGGAGACTCAAGCCCATTATTTTTCAATGAGTGATGTTCACCTGTTTGCTTAAATGATGCCAGGTGCTTTTATAACAAATTTAAACTCCTCATAAACAGAGCTTTAACATTCCCTCTTCTTTGATTGTATGCTGCCTTGAGCATGACAGGGATATCTGTAAATTTGTGGTGAGGCATAAGAGCAGGTGAAAGAAAAATCATTTGCCTTTATCCCTGCTCTACTGAACAGATATGCCTGCTGATAGATCATCTGAGGGAGGAAATTAAATTACACTAGTTTTTGAAAAGTTAACACTTTCTGTGATATGCAACTCAAAGCCTGGCCCTGTTTTGCCAGGAAGTCCCTTGTGCAAACAAATGGCCTCAACTTCAACAAGTGTAATCACCTTCTGTCTCTTAAAGGTAATGCTGGTTTATACCGGCTTTGTCACATAACACAGAAGCTGGCATGAGTTTGGCTACGACATAATAAAGTGGGTTGTGCACCAGACAAGAACCTGGACAAACGGTGGAAGCTTCCAGGTTTGCCATGATGTTGGTGGTGATGAGGGAGAAACGGATCATTGGGTGGAGAAAAGTCATAGGAGGAGTGGCTGGGCCAGGTACAGAGAATCTCAGTGATTTTTAGCATGGATATTAGTGCTTACTCCTGCCTGGTGAACTCATCTGAGGATGCAGAGTAACAAGGGAAGAAGACAGAGTTTCTTTCCCTGTTCATAAAACATTTCAGAGCAGTGTCTGGCTGAAATCTGGAATCGGTATTTTGATTTCAGAGCAGGTAAGGCTGCCTCATGTTCTTTAAAGCTGAACGTTCAGCTCACGGTTAGGCTTTATCTTCATTCAGGACGAAACGAGATTTCTGTGAAAATAGTGAGACTTGGGTGAAAGAATTGAGGTAATCCTTCCTGCATGTAACTGAAACAGGTCTGCATCTAACATTTCCAGGTCTGCAGGAGCCTGGCAGTGTTAAACATTAGCCAGAATCCTGAAAAGACAGTGAGCTGCTTCAGTTTGTCTTAGTACCAAGCTTATAAACAGTGATGTGGTTCCAAGGTAAACACTCACATTTCTTACAGATATGCAGATAGAGTCACCTTTAGAAAGTGTATGCAGCAAAGTTTGGGTTAAGTGGTGTTTTACCTACCTTCTAAGTCAGTGTTTGCACATCTGATGTTTGCTCTTGTAAATCAAATAGAAAATGGAAGTACAATCATCCTGTCCTTGCAAGTGGGCAAAGGTCTCCTACTTATGCTCAGAAAAGCTTTCCAGCTGTGATCCCCTTCCCTACAGAATGACTCCAGATGTTGGCAGTGGAGCTGGAGCTGTATTTTTTGATGCAACCTCATTCTTTAAATCTGTCGGTTTTCTGAATTCTTAAGTACTGAATGTCCTCTCTTCTGATATATCCACAAACTAGGCTATCTCACGGGGAAAATTTGAACTGGCGTAAAAGACAAATCCATATCAGAACAGTGTATGTGACACTCTCCTCTGACCTGTCTGGTGCCCATGTGCACTCAGGCACCATGGCTGAGGCATATGGGATCTGCCACTGCCGGAAAAACCCAGCAGCTTCTCTGAATTATCCAGTGGCTGCCACCATGCTCATGGGTACAGGAGGAAAGAGAAGCTTGTCTTTATAATATCCTATAAGTTATGATGAGCCATCAAAGAGAGGGTGAGCAGCCAGCCACTAACCACATCTCTTTACTTAAGTTCATGGTTTTGTTTTAATTTAGGACACCACATTTTTGCCAGTTTCAGGGTATTCTCACTTAACCCATTCCAGGGGCTGCTAGAAAACACTGTGTTCCAGCCATTGTCAGGAGGTGTTATTACCAGATGTAAGCCCTGGGTCAGGAAAGCCGGTTTTGCTGCGAACTACTGGTCTGTAATAAAGCACACTTGACCTTTTTTGAAGTCTTCAGATCAAACTGCTTAGGCATTTTCATTCTTTTTTCTGCCTTTTAGTGGCAAAATATCAGTAACATATTGTACTGTGCAAGTTCACAAAACCCTTGGTGTGTGAATGGATGATGTTATGGGTGATGTGAAGCTAGAAGCAGTGTCTGTGCCAGTTTCAGCACAGCCAAGACTTTACCCAGTGTAAAGTCACTACAGTCTAACCCTGGCTAACCAAGGCCTGATGCAAATCCATGTAGTGCCTACCAAGGACAATTTCCCAAAGGAAACCATCTGTTTCCCTTTAGGTTGACCCAGATGCTATGCTCCGTTCCAGCTCCAGTCCTCCTGTCACCTCTGTAAGGTGTCCTGAATGTTGAGCCTTGGCAGCCCTTTCCATGGTAGACAGATTTGGCTGGGAGACCATAGCTCACTTCTGTTCAGGTTTCTCGTACTTTAGCTTTCCATTATAAATGTCTTACTATAAATTCTTGGCTGACCAAGGAAGTTTGGCTAATCCTAACTTCTGGATGCTTATCAAAACCAAAGCTTGAATTTCATCCACCATGAATCCTAGTCTATTTTTAAGGCTGCTGTTTGGAAGCATAGCACCATGTGCTCTTAATAAAATAGTGGAAACAACATGCAGCAACCTTGTAAACAAACTTGAAAATTATTATTTTTTAGATAGCCAACTTATTTGTAAATAATTTACACCAGATGTTGGCCATGACATAAATTTCCACTATTAGTGTTTTTTTAATAGCCTTGGACAAATCACAAGTCTGTGCCTCAGTTCCCCACCCAAAAAAAAAAAAAAAAAAGTGTGGTAGCTTGTGTGGACATTAGTACTTCAGGAACAAGGAGTTATTTAAGTAACTAGGAGACAAAGTTTGTGCTTAGACCACAGTTATGAGTACTGGAAACTAGAGGCTCTTGGAAGCGTGTTTCTTATACTCACAGTGTTGTCATGATCTGAGGACTTGTATCAAAGGAGCATGCGTTTATGTATTCAGTGTCTGTTTTGGATAGTGCTACTTGTGATCATGCTGAAGTAACAGTAATAGAGGCAAGAGAGGAAATAGTAGAGTAGTAGTTGAGGCAAAGCTGGCCTATTTGTGCATACAGCTTGACTTTCCTAACAAGAAGCCTGAGGTAAACCTATTTGGAGTAATTCTAGGCTGTGATTTTGATTTAAGGGTAAAATTTTCCAGAGTGGGGGCCTGGGCAAGGAGTTTCTGGGCAAGATTTCCCAAATTACCTGGAGTCCTCAATCCTCAAAATGCATTGAGCTGACAAGCTGGTTAGAGATTACAAGCTTTTTAAGGTACTGGACCTAATTACTCGAGGCAACACCATAGTGTTGTCTTTAACCACTCAACTGTCAGTCAGTTAGGTGAGCAACCATAAGCATTTGTCAGCTGTAGGCTAGTAGCAAAGCCCTGCCCATCTGCATTGGCAGAACCAGCTCAGTGATGTGTACACCAACAGTACAGATGTGCCCTTGGTTGCTTTCAATCTGAATTTCAAGCTTTTGCAGCAGACACAAAACCAACCGATTTTTCTAAGTCACTGCCTTCTGTTACTGAAAGTGTCAGTATCTCTGCATACCCCACAGCACCTGCACTGTTTGTGTTGCTGAGTTTCTCTGTATTCTTCTAATAGTGAAAACATCAAAACCTTATTTTACTCCCCTTTCAGTACCGATTTGGTTTTCATTTCAAATCAATTTGCTTTTCCAACCATATGCAGAGACGCATGAAAACTAAAGGAGAAAAGACCAGCTTTATAGATCAGCTGTAATATAAAGCTTCCCAGCCCCAAAGTCAGCACGGCCAAATTTATCTGAAAGCTCAGCCGCTGAGCAGCTCCCCTTCAGCGTCCCTCAAGGAGAGATAAAAGAGCCTCTGGATTGTTAGGCAGAGTTCAAAAAACCTCATGCTTTCATTCATCTCCACGCAAAGTGGAGTAGATTGAAGTTGCACACCTGCAGCTGTGTTCCAGTTTGACCTTTCTCGCTATTCCTGCCAAAAAATAGATCTTGACAATAAATTTAGAAGAAGCTGGTATGGTTTAGAAAACAATAGCAGTGTCTTATTTCTCCTTTATTATTTCCATATCTGAGAGGCGAGTGTGAAAGAGGAAGCAAACCCCATGCGCAGGTGGAAACGGGGTGGGTAAGATTTAGTAGTGTGCACCGTGGAACAGGTCGGACGTAACTCACTGCCTTTCTGAGGGCTCTTTCTGTCTGGAACAAGTAGTGTTTTTAATAGGGAAGGCATTTTTCCTCTGTCGTGTGACTCATTTTTGCGCTTTAAAATTAGATGCAGCTTATTGAAAAACTTTCAAACCCCTCAATGCTAGCAGGATTTTTTTTGTTGTTGTTAAAATGTATAGTGCTGACAATGGCTATTCTTACAAAAGTGTTTCCTGTGGGCAGGGAGAGGAATGCTTCCTAAGCACTCCTAGGCTGCATGTTGTTAAACCTTGTTTAAGGTTTCTTTCCAGTTGGATTCTTCATTCTTTTTGATGGTGGCTGAGTGAACAAACATTGCTGTAAAATTGGGATAGGTTTTCTAGAACTGGTACTCACACTAACAGCAGCAGCTCATTTCATTGTATTTACTGGTAGATAAACAGCTACAAAGAGGCCAATCTGTCCCCTTTTCCCCAGTTTCCCCAGGGGTCTGAGTCAGGACGCAGGCAAGTGAATTCAGCCCTGTGCTCCCACCTCTGTGGAGCACCCAGTGGATGGAGAGGTTTAAAAAGTATCATTCAGAGCAGCTCCATCTCCACTAGCAGTGCTGCTTGCCAGATTGCTCCAAGAAAGGGCCTAGGTACCAAAGGAAGCATCTTTCCACCCATTTTGATGATTGTCTCTGGGTACTGAGTGCCTCCTGCAGACCTGATCCAGCCAAGCTGCCTGCACTATTTCTTTATCTTCGTGCAGAACCGTGCCATTTTCCTTCTTCCCGTCATGGCCCCACCCCTCAAATGTCTCTCAAGGACTTTCCCATTTACGTTTTCGCACACTTAGTCCTGTTTTTCCTGTGTCCTCTCTCCTCTTGGTACGAAGATCAGTTCTGCGCATTTCCCTTGCAGTGTGCAAAGATGCATGTCTAACCTAGCACAAGTTTTATCTAAAGGCTGCTGGATTCAATGAGTCTTTGGCTGACATCCTGAATTGTTAGAATTCCCCCTCTTCCTCTCTGTCACCAGCTCTCTTTTACCTCTTACAGCTCATTATGTCCCAATTGCATCTGCAGTGCCTCTTTCCCAAAACTCATTCATTAGGTGCAGTGGAACACATGATCCAAGTTCCAGGAGCTACGTAAGAAAAACATTAATTAAAGAAACCTAGTCGTGGAACTCTAGCCTTAAGTAACACTTGGATTCAGGCTGATTCTGATAGTTACAAGGTTCAGGCTGGAACACTTCTATCTGTCATGCATACAACCATCCACCCAGACTCCTGGCAGGAGGAAGGCACTGGAAGGACTGGTTTTGCTGTTGTTGAAGTCTCTGAGATGGTTACTACGTGCAGTGGAACTGAGCTGGGATTCTTGCTACGGGACTGAAGTACTTGTTGATCTTGGTTTTGGTGTGGAGGTTTGGCTTGTGACTCAGGCTGTCTTTAGGAAGAGTCATACGGATAAATACAAAGTCAGTGAAAGTCTCCACTAGCTACCATCTAGCCATTCAGTGCAGAAGTGATCTTGTTTGAGTCACCTGGATAACTGCCTTTGAGTTCAGGGAGATGGAGAATGAGCCCAACAGCACACGCACAACATTTCACAGTATGGGAATTTTTTGAATCAGGAAAGAGCAGGAATTTCTTCATGATTCCTTTTGACTCCTGAAAATAGAGTGGTTTTTGTTTCTCAACATATTCAAGTGATCAATGCCACCTCCAAAACAAAAACCACTCTGAGGCAGATCAGGTTTGGTCTTTGCGTGTGGGGCAGATGAGATAGCCAGTAGCAAACAGCCCAGGAGGGCTGGCTTGTCCCATGGGCTGACCCCTTCCTTAGGGAGGGAAGTGTTCACCAAATATAAACATACTTGAACGCTTGATTAAATTTCTCAGATTTTACTGCTCTCTTTATCTCAACATTTTCAGGAAATCCAGCTCTTTATTCAAAAACGTACATGTAGAAAAATTCCCACTTGCCCTCAATACTTCCCCCACAGTCACACACTTTGGGCGGACAAAACCATTCAGGTAAAACTTTCCCAAATGAGCTTTGTGACTAGGGGAAAAATGTAATTACTGTGTTCAAGGAAAATAGACATTTTCCTCTAATTAAAAATCCAAGTTTCCACCGGGGGAAAGAGAAAAATCAAGTTCAGTATCTATGCTCGCAGTATGTGCTTGAAGTGCGTGGAGAAAATTGCACAGGTGGCAGCTCTGTGAATGAGAAAGTGGAGACAGCTAGAAAGGTCACACTGCTTGTAGGCTGCGTATGCATGGACTGCTTTTTAACATCCCTTGGAGATATTATTTTTTGGCTTTTTCCTCCTTTTAGTGTGGAATTTTCCCCCTTTCCTTTTTTTTTTTTTAACCCCTATTTAGATAATTTAGAAAAAATGTGAAAAAAGGCAGGGAGGGGAAGTCCAAAGAAAACTTAATTATTTTTGAACGACAGGCATTTTGAAATAGCTCCTTATTTTATCTTGAAACTTTCAGGAAGACTTCTGCCTCCTGCCATGCAGTCGCATGCTTGCTCACCTGCAGCTCCCTTAATTCAGCCTCTTGCTGCTTTAACAGTCTGCCTGATGGGCTGTTACCTTCCAGGTGATTTAGAGATGTGAATTTGGCTCTGAAATTGCAGTAAACAGATAAAGAGCCAGGTTAAGAAGGAAAGTGATCACAACATCTAGTGAAAACCATGGTTTTCCTCTGGCCTATTGTGTGTGATCACATCTAAGACCTCCGTTCAAAGGGAAGAAGCAAGAGGAGGTTGTGCTCTTTGCACACAAAGAAGGTTCTGTAGCTTTCACAGTGGTTGTCCCCTTTCGGGGTGTTTTTTTGCTGCTCTGAAGGCATATTTCATGGGACACTTCACAGAATCAATGCAGCTCATCAGCAAATGGGTGCTATGTGCAACAGGCCTGTAAGAGGCAGGCATTTGTTCTCACTGCGCGTCAGGGGCTTCCAGTCCCACACCAGTGCTGAGCGGGGCATCCCTCTGCAGATCAAGAGAGGTTTTTGCACACCCTGAATTTTGGGTAGCAAATCAGAATTAGTTTATAGATGCAGTTAGTGCTTATCTCTGAAAATCCTGGTAGATGTTTTGACTCTGATGTGACAGGCCACAACTGATTAATAAGCATCAGGCCCTGAAGTTCAGAGATGAAACACTACCAGTGACAAGGCTTAAATTATCCTCCAGTCTATCTATTTTTCCTACACATCTGAATGTAAACGAGCCCTTTGTAAAAGCCCTCCTAAATGCAGCATTTTAGAGTTTGTAGATAATGTTTGTTTAAAGTACTTAAGCTACCAGCTCCATAGGGTAGACTTTACTTTTCAAAATAAGCAGGCCCCATTTGATAACCATTAGTATATAGAACCTTAGAGAAGGGGAACCTGCAAAACCAGCGCAAAGGCTCAGGTGATGGATGTGGCTCTGTGCCTAGTCTTGTAAAGGACTTTTGTTTTTCCTTATGGAGTCAGCCTCGGGCTTTCCAGTGCTGTGGATCAGCACCTCACAGCCCCAGTAGATCAGCTAGTGAAATGCAAGGCTGTTTTAGGCATAATAACAGTAAACCAAAACCAACATAAGTGAGATTTGAAAGGGATGAGAGTCCTGGACAGCTTGTCTTGCAAGAAGAGCGGTGCAAAGAATTGTACTGCTGCATGACTGGGCTGCGCACGCTGCAGCGGCCAGGGATGACAGCCCAGCTTGCTGGCTTCTGATGGGTGATCCATAAGGGAGTGGATCACTTGGCTGAGCTTTGTTACCTAGATTCCAATTAATTTTTTTTTATTATTAATCCAGCCCTGTATCTCTACCTGCTTTCCAGCTATATATTTTCACTGTGGTCACCATTTTAAGTGTGTGATAAGGGGAGGCTAAATATGTTGGTCTGCGTGCATATACAGAAAAGTGAGTGTGATATGGATGTTTCTGTCTTGCCTGCTTTAATTGCCAGCTGTTTGTAGACCATCTCAGTATGTTTTATTTTGCTGTATTTTACTTGGTACGGTGTCACTTACTACCTCTAGCAGCTACTGTAATACAAGTATCATTGGGAAAAAAAAATGGGAAAAAGAAAGAACTGACCTACAAAATGGCTGAGGCTGGAATTTTAAGCTTATGTGGTTCATGTGGTTTGCTGTCATCTGGAGAAGTGACTGTTCTTCTGTTGTCCCAGCTCCTGTGTCAGATCTGCGTAAGCCTTTTGTGTGTGACAACTGTGATGGTTTCTTTTGAAGTTTCCAGTGGTCTAGGGAGATCTTACACAGACAGTGACACCACCTAAATCACACTCTCTCTGGCAGCATTATGTTGTGCAGGGAACTGATATGCTATTTTGTCAGGTTGTGCTGCTCCTTCTCTGGGAGGATTCATTTACATTTTGTTACTGGCACAACTTTTCATTACTGCCTTCTCTTAAACATAGGCAGTGATGCCTAACTTAAGAAAACCAGACCCCAGCTGTTTCCAGGTAGTACAGAGTTAAGAGACTATATTAATCAGTGAACACATCAGTTCACATTAACAGGTGATCTCAGTGAGGTTTAAATTCTTTGCTCTCAGTGGCTTATTAAAGATGAATAACTAGAAAGTAACAGGCTAAGGAATGAAGCCTGGGTATCCCTGATCTTTGGCCTTCTGTTTTCATCACTCTGCAAGATAGCCTTTCTGAAAAGAAGGATAACATTGCTTTGTCTGCAGAGCAAACTACCAGAGATGGGATTTTCAGACAGCATCTTCTGATGTAGCTGTGTATGGAGAGCCAACAGGAGAAATTCTCCCCCATTTGCATATATGCAACCCAAGTCTGCAGCTGAGTGTCGAATGCAGTCCTGCGTAGATAAATATGTTAGAAAACATATGTGTTTTATAAGGATCATTCTACTGGTTTTCAGCATGGTTTTATTTAATGAAAGTTAACGTGATGTATGGTACGTGTTTGTGCAGTTATGAGTCTTTGTTGACGTAAGCATGCAGTCATGAACCCGCTCCTAGCACGTGGCTTTAATTTTTTCTTTGTTACTTTCACAATTTGACACTCTTGGCCAAACAAAATATTTTTTGAGAATTGATTAATGAACATTCTCTGATTTATAACAAGTCTGATTTATAGACCATTGATAAAGAATAATGAAGTTTACCCTAAGATGACGTAGTCTTTCTTTCCTGGTAGCTTACTAATGTGGCAGGTGGTAGAAGACAGCAAAAACATTGTAATGAAAAAGGCAAGGCAAAATTCCAGATCTGTTCTACAGGAATCCAGGAATGGGAAAACGTATTAGGATTCTAATATTTGTGCAGCTCTGACTTTCAGATGACTGCATCAGGTCTGAGTAATCTGCTATGGAAACGGTAGTTCTTGTTCTTTTAATGCTGTGTTCTAGCAGTGCCTTATGATGTAGGTGTAAGCGAACTACACTTGGTGATCTTATGAACTGACAGCTTTATAAACTGACAGCGTTGATATCTACATGTGTGCCTTCCCTGGGATGGGGAGAGTTGAGCAAAATGAGACACCTCAGGGTCTTCAGCAAAGCGATGCACGCTGCATCTGGCACAGCAGAGAGACAAGTGCTGTTCTAAGAGCTTTCTGGCACGCTTCCTCTGCAGACATGACGTTTGTGGAAATATAATTACATTTCATAAAAGAAAAAAAAATTACAACAGAACGCAATAAAAACCCCTCCATTCACACGAATAAAGAAAATATCCTAGGAGGCTGAATAATAATCATGTGAATATCAATTATATGATGGTTCATGCTGCCGTTTTGAGTGCCTCATTAATTGAATTACATAAAAATCCACACATTTTACCTTTTTCTTCCTGCAATGATCAAAGCTTTTTTAATTTTGATGTATACTCCACTACATGGAGCCTGTGCCAGATGACATGCTTGATCTGTTCGTGTTGCAGGATTAGCAGGCAGACGTAGCTGCAAGCTTCTTCCGTGTACCTCTGTCCCAGTGCCCTTCGTCCCAACTTGGTAACAGCATCCCGGCCTCAGTCCAGCATTACACACAGCAGAGATGAAATTACTGTTGATGACTGAGGTTTTGGGGATGTTTGTACCTGTCTGCTGCGCTCTGGGCTGCCAGTTGTAGCTCATTTCACAGGAGCCACTCGATGACTGCCAGATGACAACAGCTCTGTCCCTGCCACCTGAGCCAGATTCAGATCAGTGACCTACAGCGGAAAAGTAACGCAGGCTGCAGCTAGCTGCTTAGTTAAACGGACGTCCTGTATTGCAGGGAATGACTTTACAGACTCCTATTGAAATCTGCCTTTTCTCACTCTTGCAGTCTCACTTTCCTGCTTTGCTCTTTGGGCAAAATTCGCAAGTAATTTTGTGAAACAAACAGCAGCTATGCCTTCCTTGGAGCCCTGTTAGCTCTGTGAAGTCCCTTATGTCATCTCTTGCCCAAAGAGCCACAATAGACTCTGGCTGAGAAATGTGGCTCTATTTGCCAAATCCTGCATCCCAAACCCAAAATTACGAAATGGAAGGAACGGTGTTTCTCATAAAGGGCAAGCAATAGCAGTGTAAGCAAAGCAGTAATATTAAAAGAAATAATAGTAATAAAAACAAGAAGAAAAAAATCCTGAACTCACACTGTACCACAGATCACTGTGTCGACGTAATTACTTGCTCTGTGCCTTAGTTTCCCATCTATTAAGTACTTAGAGTAAGGCCTCCTTTGCAATGTCTGCTTATTCCGAGCACTTCCGAGCAAGCCATGCCTTGTATGAGGCTGCACAGAAGCTGGAGTTGGAAGGGCCAGGCTCTTCTTGGCAGTTGAAGCTGCACAGGGTTCTTCTTTGAAGGTGGGTGCAGCTGAGGCCTGTGCTCATGTAAACCAGCTCTCTGGTTATGGGCAGGCTGAATGTGCACACAGGATCTCACAGCAGCATGCTTGGGCATAGCTCTTGTAATGGTGTTGAGAAGGGATTTGTAGCGCTGCCTATTGGGACAAGGATTACAATTGTGAGCATCACAAAACACCTACTTCTCATCTTAAATTTCAAAACATTGCTCTAAGGGGCTATTGTCTCCTTACACACATCGCATTGCTCTCTCTGGCATTAAATTCTCTGAGCTGCAGTGCAATAATAGACTCCTGTGAATGTATTCTGCGTTAGTCCCTATTCAATGTTTAAGACACAGCCTGGAAAAAAGCCAAAAAGAAATATGAATTTGTGGATCTGGGTGACACTTTTTTTAATAGCTTCCCAAAAGAGCTACATGCTTATATTGGGGATTCATCTCTCATATCTGAATTGGTCTGTTTGGCATAATTGGCATGTGAATGCATGCTTAGAAAGCTTGTAAACACTGCAATGCTAAGAGAAGAATAGGATACAAGGTGCTAACAGATCTCAAGAATAATGCTTGGGAAAACAGGGTTCAGCTTGACCTACTTTTCATTAGCTTTATTCTTTACAAAGCAAAGCAGAACAAAGGATGTGACTATTACTTAATTTTCTGGGGTGGTTAAAAAAAGTGTGTGAACCATTCAATCTGAAATGAAAACCAGGAGAAAATGCCTGAAAGTCTGACAGTGGGATACAGGAAGCAAAGAGATCCTTAGTTAGAACTAGTGAAATAAATAAGGAAAAACATATTGAAACTGAAATGAAGATACATGGTATCACCAATTTTACTAATAATGACAGTTCCAGTCAATGTTACAGAGTATCATGCTGAGGTTCCTTCCGCTTGCTGTTTGATAACTGTGCAGTAATATATAATAATAACATGGTAGTGTGCTTAGTAAGTAAGATTTCAGGCCTATAGTAACGCATGAATGACCTCTCAGGAGGTTACCACAGAGCAGCCACTGGAAACATCAGGCTTTTTCTTGCTTTTTGGAAGAGAAATTTTAGAAGATTCTTGGTATTGCTGTCAGGAGACATACTGAGGATGATGTCTGCTGCCTCCAGGACCTGAGCTCATTTAGGAACAAGAACAGGGCATCTGCTAGCTAGTGCCAGGCTTCCCCCTTCACTGCAAGTGCAAAAAGGGATTAGAGCACTCACTGCAGGAAAGTGTCTAAGTTGCCCAATGAATTTGCGCGAAGAAAAGGAAATATTCACGGTGACTTACACAAAATGGTATGGGAGTTATTAGAAATGCAATGGTGGCTTTTCTGTTGCTATTACTTGTGTGAATGGAGTTAGGATACCAAGGGCATCAATGACAGCAGAAAAGTAGGTTCTGTTTTTAATGCTGCAGGACTTCACATCTCCAGCACAAGTCAGGTTCATCCAAGAGTAGTGAAATCAAGAAATTTTTCACTTGCTCAGCAGGACCTTGAATTGCTGCCATATCAGTCACAGACCCAGGTGTATGAAAGCACTGAAATACAGATACAGCTACTGCCATGTGAATATTTTTGTCAGAAAAGGTGGCTTGCTTATAATGCTAAACTGAGGCCACATGGGATCTCAAAAATATGTTTTGCTAAAATTATTTGTTTAGTTTAAGCATTTGGGCTATACCTTTTGAGCTCTTCCTTGAGAAACATGTCCATAGCAAACCCACCTGGTACAGGACTGCAGACAACATGTCAGGATCTGCCTAAGCCAAGGGCAGGGGAACTAAATTGGTAAAGCTGGGGAGTAAAGTGTGCTGGACACAGTCTGTAGCAGCTGCCTCCACCAAACTGTTTTGAGCAGCCTCCACCCTAGCCCCAGCAATAACAACCAGAAGTGTGAGCAGCCATGGAGGAGGTGTCTATAATTTTTAGAGGGGATGTGTCCAGCATGGTTCCCATCCTGGGAAAAGGCGGCAGCACGAGGAGTGTGCTCCAGAATCACAGTCCCTAGTAAAGCGAAGGAGGACCAAGAGTAAGGGCTGGTGAGCAACAGCATGAAAGGAGGAAGCATTAGGAGAGGAAAAGAAGAAATCAATGAGATACTAGTCATCTAATGAACATGCTCCAGGGGCCTGACAACAGGTGCAGTCTTGGTGCTGTGCATTTTAGAGCCATTTTAGAGTCCAGTTCAGCGCTGGCCTCTGCCTGCTGCCATCTTGCCAGTACTGCTGATAGCTGCTGCCTCACTGTGTATGCGCATGTACGTGACTGTGTAAGCAAAAACTTTTATTGTTGTCTTCTCTTTTTTTTCTCTACAAATGTGTAGAGATGGGTGAGAACCAGATCTCAGCTTGCTACTCCTCTGCAGTGGTTGTGGCACTGTGTGCTCAACTGGGAGAGGGAGGGAAAGGTGCAACCAAGACAAGTCCGTGATGATGATTACTTCTTGGTAGCTCGAGTAGGAACCTCAGCACTGCAAAATGCTCTTGGGACATCTCATGTTCTACTGATGCTTGCGTAAGCAGGGAATATCTGGCGTTCCAGTTTGCTGATGGAGAAGCTGTGGTGACCTATCCAGCACGTGAAGGTCACAAGGAAAGTCAGCACTGTGTTGACCAAAAACCTGCTCCTCATGCTACTACTTAGCACTGCGCATCACTTCCTACAGAAGTGCAGATGTGATTCTCAAGTGAGCTGGGCTGTTATATTCCAGGCTGCATTTTGTGTGTGGCCATCCTGAAGAGACCTCTTGTTCCACTCTTGGGGAAATGCTTTTCCATGGCTATTGGCATGGAGCAATGAAGACATCCGGTGGCTGTTTGTGTTCATGGCAGGTGAGTGTGTGCTCTTCATGGGGAGCCTTGCTCAGGTTTTATATGGTCAAAGGTGCCACACCAGATCTAGTTTAAGTTTCACGTTGCAGCCACCCACCAGGGCTGGAAGCATGCACCTCCCACATACAGCTCTGCATCCCACACCAGCGATGCCAAGTTACCAACTGCTTCTCCCTTCCTTGTTCCTATGATCCTGAATCTACTCATGTAGAAAGGAGACTGGGAGGAGGTTTCAAGGCTGTTATATTCTTTTAAACTCCACCCTTCTTCACCCACGACCCTTAAGCAACAGCTTGTTGAGGATTTCTCCTGGAAAGCTGGTAGCCAGTGGACCAGATGGGCTTGTCTTTTCCTCTTGGGACTTGCAGTTGTAAGTGCTACCAGTGACCTTTGAGGACTTCACAAAAAAAAACCCAAACTGCGCGCTGTTTTCCCATAGACTGTCACTGTGGAAACTACAGTCTGTCTTTGTGCTTCATTCATTTTCAATTTGGCCAGCCCTGCCACTGATATATGAACAAATGAGGAAGCGACAGAAGAGAAAAGAATACTTGACAGAGGAGAGCGGCAAATAAAAACTGTTATGTTACGCTGACAAGCTCAAGTGTGAATAGCACTGCACCTGGGGAGCGCTGACAAAAAGGCTGCATTCATGCTCGCTCCCTCCTGTGTGGGAAGCCTGCAGACGTAAAGGAGTTGCTGTGTCAAGAGCGTGATTCAGGAGACCTTCCTTGTTTGGGATTAATCATAGAAAAGGGAGACATGAGTAAAAATATCCTGTTCACAAGAATATCCTGTCCGCTGGATGTATGTATTGATATTAGCCGAGCAGAGCTGCCGAGAGGTCTGAGCCATCTGGGAGATGAATCATCCACATCCAGAGCAATTAGCTACATTTAGACCAGCAAAAGGCCTTGAAAGGTGTCTAATTGAGTGGCCTGCAACTGCGCCAGGAAACAATGCGGATTTGACAAGAGTCCCACAATTAATTTCTGTATTGACCTAGCGGGACACCATTTGCTAATGCGTACAGATTATCCTAGATAACTAACTCAGTTCTTACAGCATCCACAGCACACATCAGTGTTTTGTTAACTAGGAGGAAAGTAAAGGATGTAGTTAAAGGCAAGTCTTTCTTGCTGCCCATTATTAGATCTGTGACCATTTAAACATAAACGGGAGTTTTTGGCAAGGTCACGGCCACGCATTTCTTGGGAATGTAAAGTTCAAAATTCTGCCCTGGCAGCCCCAGTGGTTTTGAACCACTGTGTTAAATTATTTTAAACAAGCACACGTTTACTCGAGGACAAATTTAGAAGCATAATAAAGGAAGACATGTCAAATCCAATTTTATAGGTACTAAAATAATAGAGGCGAATTATGTTCTAGGTAAGTGTGCAAACTTAATTTCCCAAGAAAAACAGAAATAATTTCCTTTATAAGTACAGAAAAAATAAAAAGCTTTTGAGCTTACTTAAAATATTTTTTTAACACTAACAATATTTTTAAGCTTTGGTCTTTATTATATGGAATTGCAATGTAAGTATTAAAATTCCTGCTCTTAGTTGGACCAAAAATGTAATGCTGGAGCTGAGAACTTGTTGGCAGCTTATGATAGGCAAGATTAAGCCAGCATTAATTTGTGAAATTCAGTTTCATGATTTATTAGTAAATATCTGTGTGTATATGCAGTGCTCCCCAAGAGTGATAACTTCTTATATAAGAAGTTGAGAAAATAAAACATAGCATTGTGGGGAGCAAGGTCTAACTAACTCTGTAAGCAGAAAGGCAGACATGGGTACTTTTAATGACTGTGGCTGTTCCCTTTTTCTTGGAGGTCATGTTAGAGGAATTGTGTGGCTTGACTAATTGCATTGGACCTGTGGCTTTGCTATCAAAAGCATTTTCTGAATAGAAAAGTTTGTATAAGATTGGCCTTGTGAAGCAGAGAGGCTGATAGCTGCTCCTCCACAGTGGCTAGAGACAGAGCTGGGCAGCGGAGCATTGCAAGTTACCTTTGGATAAGCAGATGGAGACTGGCCAGAATTCATTTTCCAAGCCAAATTGCAAGGAGATGAGCTGTAGAGGTCTACATTTGTGATAACTTCTGAGGGAGGTGCCTGTTTTAACACAAGGGGTGGCTTGTTTTGTTATTTTAGTAAATGTCAAGAAACCCTAAGGGATATCCTCCCTCCCACCCCACCAGCATGAACGTGAGCTCTCCAACCACCACCCAGCTCAGCCCCAGGTCTGGCACCACTTCTGCCAGCTCAGTGAACTCTCACAGTTTGTGGCGGCATTCACAGCTCAAATACCTCCAAGTTTTACTTCAGCAAGAAGGATTAGGGAGGTAAATTGTCTGATGATGGAGGAATGCTTAATAGAGTGATTAATCTACAGATGACTCCTGAAGCAGTTATTGAAGGTTTAAAGACAGCCCTGCTTTGCACCTCACAAACAGCTCAGAGTCAGTCTCACCAAGTGCCTATGCAGCTCTTTCCCATGCACAGCAGCATGGACAGGAGTCTTCAAGGAAGAAACTTTGGAGAAGCTTATATGCAGTAACTCATTAGGGGCAGCAAATATGATTCAGAGCATTGTCAAGAAATTTCAGTATGCAGTTGCAGGGCCAGTACCAACAACAGGAAAGACTGGGATGCTGGTGCTTGAGCTGGTATTTGCTAAGGACTCCTGCTCAGTATAAGTGTGATTTCTAACCCCAGAGAGCAAAGTGTGCAGGATGTGCCACGTGTGCAAGCTGACAAACCTCCATAAACAGGGGTATGTAAGGAGGCCATGGCATGGACTAGAACAAAGGGATATTTGAACTGGAGGAGGGGATGGGCACTATAGGAAGAGCCTTCAGAAACTGCCTAACCCCCCTCAGACCTGTTTGCCCAAGAAGCAACTTGTGTCACATGCCCTGGGGCTCAGCAGCTGCCAGAGATGCAGTCAGCTTTTCAGTCCATCACCTGGTTCCTTGAAGGGCAACTTCACGAGGTTTGGGGGGTGACAGCAGCAACAAGCAGATGACCTTTGCCATGACTCTGGATGAAATCTGCTCTGGACTCAACAAATGCAGAATTTTGGTGACAACAGCTGCATAAGTAGACACCGTATTTTTTTTCTCAAAAAGTTCTTTTAAGTTAAAGCAGCTTTCTGGCAAATGAGATTTTTCCATGAATCATCTTTTAGTTTGCTAATAAAAAATNTCAAGAACAAACAAACAAAAGCAAGTTCTTGGCTTTTGTGTTGCCTTTCATTTATTTGTTTAGCTTTCATTTTAAATAATTTTGTGTACAAGGGTCGGAGCAATAGAGATGTTCTAGAGGTGAATAATCCCTTTTCCTGACCCAAGTGACTTCATTGGAAGGTTATCCAGTGGACTGGAACACAACTCGCTGAAGTTACTGAATTGCTTTTATGACATCCCTCATATAGGTGCCTAGAAAGGGAAATCAGATGGATGCTTGTGACAACGTTTGAGCCACAGAAATGGGGATGGCAGCTCTTTCCAAGCAAGGAGAGGCTGACAGCAAGAACATTCTGGGGCTGGTAGTGGTGGTGGCATTTTAATACCATTAGTGTTTTGGAATGTTACATACACAACACGATGGTGAAGTTGTTATTTCTATGCTATATAACTATTCTATAGTTGCTATTTCTGTGCTATCTTTCTAAATGGTTTCTGTCAACAGCAACAAGAGAAGAACTTAAGAATGAAGTAGCCTTAGCTGGTTTGACTCCATGGAGCAGCTGAGGCACTCTTGGCCTCAAGGCCAAATTTCAGCCTTAGTACGAGTGTCCTCCTGTAATACATCACTAACGTGATGTCAGAAAAATGTTTACAGTTTATTTCCAGTTATTTATTTTAATTATTAAAGTGGAGTCCGAAGTTTTTGCTTGATTGTTTTTTAAGCAACCAGTTATAAGCTAAAGCTTAGCGGAGCTAAGTGAGAGCAGCCAATAGAGCAGATGTTATTGCTGTACATGGCAGGAAAGTTTCATCAGGCTCTGGTAATGCAGTAGAAGTGCTGGCAGAAATAGGTAGGATTTCTCTTGTACCCAAATGAGTTCTGAATTTCTTGGATACTTTGAGGAAAGAAAAAAAAAAAAAAAAACACAAAAAACTAGGAACTCATGCATGCAGTTGTTGAGAGTTTCTACTTAATAGAGTGACAGATATAGCATAAAAGGTCTGGCAGGTTTTTCCCCGTAAGACTTAAGAAGGATTTTCCCCCAGAAGTGCTGCAGACTCTGGATGTGGTCCTCAATTCTGTGGTTAGCTGCGTTGAGGACATGAAATGAGTAAGAGCAAAAAGGTTGCACAAGAGCTTCTCTACGCGAGAAGGGATGAGCTTGTTTGGCTTGGGTAGATGAGTAACCCATGAGGACAAAGACTGAACTTCTCTTAGGCGCAGAAATGATGCAACCGTTCTCCTGAAAATCCCAATGAAATAATTAATTCATAGGCTCCCAGTTCTTCAAGACAGCTATACCAGGCTGCTCTACAAGCTGTTTTTTTATTGGATCCGGGAACACTTTGTTGTTCTTTTGGCTTCCCAGCAGCAGTTACGGGAAAACAGTGGAGAATTAGCAGTACTCATCTGGTTGCAACTCAAGTGTCTGTTTCTGGGCCAACCAATATACGCTAATGAGCCCACCCATTTGAGTTACAAATTCCACTTTTGTGTGAGGTGGGACTCAAGTTACAGCATGAGCTAACTTTGCAATGAAGAAAATCTCTTTGGAAGGAATTTTCCTCAGGCCCTTCGAATTTTGGAAGAAACGTTAGCAATTGGTCACTTCTTCCTTTCACAATGAGATGATACCTATTACTAACTGAGCTTGATTAGATGAAATATGAAATACAGAATTAAACAATAAAGTTTTGATACTTAATACTAACAGCTGAGGAAATGATTGAAACCCATGGGTGCAGTCCATTCTTGTGTGAATAGACTTTATGATGATCTTTCTTCATCCTTCATCTGCAGGAAAAATTGTTTGGAAGAATGTTTCATAATACTTTTGAACCCTTAGTAACGTGAGACGTCCTCAAAGCAATCTATTAAATCTTAGCAGAGAAGGGGGATGAGACCACTGCTTTCCGTGTATGAATTATGAGGTGTGTGGATTAGTGAGGGGAATATTAATGAGGCTCTACTGCACTACTTCATGCAGTGTATTAGTTACCCTGTCAGGCTCACTTCTGCAGGAGATCACCAAATCAAATCCCTCAGAAATTGGATGGGTAACTCTTCTGCTACAAGAAATGAAATTTCCTTTAGCTTTGCTTCCAAATTGCTTGATGCAGGGCGTCAGTGAATAGTCTTGATTCTGAAAAAATTATTTCCCCCTCCCCAAATCAGCCACCTGAGGGAAGGTGCTTCAGTGGAACCATCACATTTTCTCTGACAGTCACTACAAACATAACAAGCAGCTTAAAAAAACAGCAATTTCAGTTTGTGAATCCCATACAATGCTCTTTATTGCCTTTCTAAGGACAGAACTCCTGGAAGCTCTTGCTGAATTTAGGAGTGACAGAGCTGAGGGGTGTGACTTTGTGGACTGAGGAGACTTAATTCAAGTTCCATATCTCTGAAAAATCTTTGTAGAGGTTGCTTGGTCTGAATGTCCAAAAACACTCCCATGGAATGAGGCATGTTGCTGAATCCAGTGGCGTGAATGCCCTGGGTCATCAGTAGATATTCCCAAGAACTGGGATCCAGAGTCTTGAGAGAGTTTTGGCATTACTTCTGGTAGCCAAGATCTTGCTTAATCCATAGGTAAGCTTCTCCAACCTATTTGAGTCAGCTGAATTGAAACCTGTATCAAATAATTAGTAATCGTGACTGGAGGTAGGGATGACACAACAAAATTATTTGCCGGACAATTCTTTTATTTTCCTGCAGCTGTTAGTTTGCTTAAATTCCTTGCGTCCTTTATATCACAGTTGTTCTCCTGCCTCTGCTATTGGTTCCTGTGTGTTTTACCTCTGGACTGGAAATCTACTTTGTATGCAGTTGAATTCTTGTTTTCTTCTTGCTCACAGGACAATCACGTTGTTCTTGTGGCTAATTTATTGTTCCTTTTCAATATGTGACATTATCTACTTCCAGATGTCACTTCATGTAGGTGTCAATGGTTCAGACCTATCTGAAACTGGCATCTGAGTTTTCCACACATGAAAAGGAGTGCGTGTTGGAAGGGATCATCATCTGCTCACAAGACTCAAGTAATCTCCTGTGTGCTTGGCATTTGTTGTCCTACAATTAGACTTATTTTCTAAAGATAATAACTAATTATTAGCTTTATTTCAGTAGTTCAGTGGAATATGTTGGTGAATCATGGATGAAAGGGGCAGAGGAAAGTTCTGCAGATCTATAGGCAAAAGGTTAGGGTATGACAGTCAAATACCACACTTACCTTTTCTCCATGATCGTATTATCACTACTATGTCTCCCTTTGAAGAGTTTAATGTGACCTCAGTCATGGGTGTCCAACCTTCTGGCTTGCCTGGGCCGCATTGAGTGACGAGGAGTTGTCTTGGGCTGCATACAACGTATATAATAGAGTTAATGTATGTAACTAACAACTTATTTTTTTTATATTTTTATTAAAACATAAAAAAGAAGCAAAAACATTACACTAGTAGGATATTTGGCCTTGTTTTTGTGAAACTAATGCATCATTCTGGCTTGATGGAAGTGGTTGCAATTCTCAGTGAGTTCTCAAGGTGTTCATCAGAGATTTTTGAGGAAATTTCACTCTTCCTGTCCTTTATCCTTGAAAATAGTTGTTCACCAATGTCTGTACTGCCAACAAATGAGGGTGTGAATAAGGCATGGTTGTGACACAAGGGACACTTTGATAAGATAGGTCTTCTGAAAGTTGAGTAGAGAGACATGATAAATTTTTTCTGAGTTGAATATCTAATTGCAACTCTGTACATTCCATTTCATAATTTGCAGGTAATGTGTTCAACTGAAAATGGAGTTTCAAATATAAGAAGAAATAGATGCTTTTTTGGCAATCTTGAAACCTATTTTCAAATTCCTTTCTCAAAACAGAAAGCAAGGCTGCATGTTTCTCACTGTTCACATGACTGTGTTTAGCCAATGCATCAAAATGCATGAACTTATTTGTCAGCTCAGACAGGGGTAGGTGCTGAGTGATGGGGGTGGGCCCTGGGCTGGGCTGGGCTGCTGCATGCAGCCCGTGGGCCATGGGTTAGATGTGCCTGACCTGGCTCAAGGATTAAAAAGGCATTTAATGCATAGCTTCCCTTCATTCTCTGTATAAATAGCACTGTTTAATTGCAGTAATATCTATAATATGTACCTTATAAGAAAACAAATCATATATCCTACGTTTGTGGTGAACTTTTCAACATAAAAAACAAATTCGAGATACCAACGATTTATTTTATGTTTGCTTCGGGATTTTATTGCCACATTGCTAAACTGCTATTCTGATTTGTCTATTTGAATGCTCTAAGTTACTTCTTTAGCCTTAGTCAAAGAACAGCCTTCATAATGATACCGATGGCATTCAGGACCCTGTTGACAGCTATATTCAATGCAC
The DNA here is from genome assembly GCA_013396635.1 of Penelope pileata. Taxonomy (NCBI): domain Eukaryota; kingdom Metazoa; phylum Chordata; class Aves; order Galliformes; family Cracidae; genus Penelope; species Penelope pileata. The sequence goes on along the minus strand of WBMW01003829.1, from coordinate 367,877 downwards.
AGCTCTAGGGTCTCCTCAAAAGAGTGACTTTGCTGTTCTTCATATAATTTCAGTTACCATCAACCATCTGTATCAGGACAGGTCTGTGTCACCCTAAAGACAAACAACTGTGAGAAAAGAAGAGTAGGAGTAGAAAGCAAAATGATTTACTCGAGGTCACCCCGCAGGGCCAGGAGAAGAGCTGACCTGTCCTGTTTGCAGTGGCTTGTTCCTCCTGGAGTTAAACTGATACGAACCCTGATCTGTAGGAGGAGGGATAGTGCAGTTGTACACATTCATCTGGCAGGATTCAGGGCTCACAAGTGAAATGGTGATGGAAGGCACCCTATAGGGCCTGCATAGTGAGATCTAGGCGGGATGATAGGTGTGATTTCAGGTGCTGAACTTGATGTTTCTGGGGCTGTGCATCTGCTAGGTGCTGCCATTTCTCTTGTGCCTGCTTTTCAGATCTCATCCTTCCCTGGATGTGTAATACTAACTTTCCAAAACAGGAACAGAAGTGCTGCTTTCTGGCTTTTGTGCACAGGTCCTTCCTTAGCTAGCAGTAGCTTATCATAGCTGTGGGTTGCTCCAAGGTGCCTGGCTTTCACCTGGGCAAGTCTCCCTTAAATGTTTCTTCCCATGACTGTAAAAGTGATCCAGAGACCTGACTGACTCCTTTAACTGTCCAGCTAGATCTGAGCACCTGTTATTTAGGCAGTGTCAAATTGCCTAAGTTCAGGCCTCCACTGATAGCCCTCAGACACCCCCAACCACTCCTCCTGCTTGAAAACATCCAAACTTTTCCAGCTCTTATGCCCAGTACATGGTACAGCCAAGATCATATTTCTGAGAAGATATTTCTACATGCACTGTATAATGCAATGTTTATCACTGGAGATAAAATGTATTTGGGCTTTGTCTTCTTTTAACGCATTCTTAAACAGGCTAAATCCTCACCTGATGAAAACTAAAGTAACTCTGTGCAAATCCATGGAGAAGTGCCAGTTTACACTGGTTAGCAAATATCTGTGCATTATTAATCAGGACTTAGATACTGTTTGTAGAAACTTCATTCTTCAGCCAGAAGATGAATAGCTAAAGAAGATATAAACCAGTAATGAGTGCAATAGGCCAGAAATACATAGTGATGTGGAAATGTCTGAGACGTAATAGTTGGCTGTGGTAGAGTTTCATTTCCTAAAGGCCAGGTGGTACCTCCAGGCACAGAAGGTTAGTGCTGGGATTTGGGGTCAGCAACCTCTGCAGGCAGCATCGGGAGGTCAGATATTCAGATTTGTCTACGCCTGGAAATTAACCAAAACTGCTATTCTAGATAGTCTGGAACAGCTATTTTGGTGTGTTTCCAAGTACAGCCTGCTTTGAAATGCTAGTGCTTGAAGCTGTTCAGCTCTTACAGTAAGAAATAAAGATAACAGACCACTAGAAACTTGAAGGAATAGGGGGGATGCTTGGAATATTATTAATAAAAAGTCACGTGGCTTTTATTTTATCACAAAGAGTGACTGAGCATCGCTGGTTCACAGGAAGGCATAAGATGACATGATGGCAATGAGTTTCTCTGCCAACACATACAGACTGCTGCAGAAGTGGAAAGTTCTGTTGTCCCTAGCCATAGTGGGTAGGATAAATGGTCATGGGATTAAATTGCACCTAAAGAGTCAGGCTGAACAGCAGGAGGAACTTTCTGGTGTTGAGAACAGTACACTGTCCCAGCTGAAAGCAGGACACATCCTGTCCTGGTCCTCCTGGACTCTCCAAGCAGATGACTGCAGGAGAGGCTGCCCTGGCCCTTGGTGTCCATGGGGATGGGGAGAGGACAGGGCCAGCAGGAGCTGTGCCTTCTGAGTGCACGCGCACGGCAGAGGACTTGTGCGGCCATTGGGATGCTCCGGGCAGCTGCTGGAGCAAGAGGTATGGCAGCGACTGCAGTATTCTGTAGGGGTCCCATGGAAGGCACCACAGGTCCCAGCAGTTTGTGCTGCTGCTGAGAACCCACAGTTCATTTGTCTTTGCATGTGGGATGATTACAGAGCGTGGGGCAGGCCAGTCTGCAGGGATGAGGGGCTGTTTGTCTCCTGGAGAACTGGAATGCACCATTTGAAATAGTTGGGTCTGTCTTCTTGGATGGGTTTGCTTTGAAACATGAATGTGAATGGGCACGAGACTGAAATTTCCAGCAAAATGAAATGCTCGGGAAGGTTTCCGCAGCACCATGGGCAGGGAGGGAGCTGGCAGGCACAAAGCCCCATGAGCAGAGAGGCTCTGGTACCTGATGGGATCACAGCTCGCTCCCACCTCAGCTGCAGATCCACCTGCAGGGAGCAGGGGGGGGGGGCTGGAGGCCCGGCGGCCAAGGTAAGGCTGCCCTAACAGGTAGCGTAATTGTGAACGGCATGAATGGACGATCACTCCTGTCGCAGCAAATCAGACCTGTCACATGGAATCCGGCCTTTTCCAGGGAAATCAGCTCTCACTGCAGGCTGCCAGCGCCAAATGAGCTTCTTAAGGCACCTGCAGATCCGAGCGTCAAGCAATTATTCCACTATCTTGCCTAAAAACAAGAAGGGCCCTGCCCTTTGGTCAGCCGCGACCCTTTCCAGCTAACATAAACTAATTATATTTGCGGCAGGAGGAGGTGGGGGGGACCCCAGGCTTCCTGCGGCCCTACGGGGGTGGGTGCCCGGCGCTGCCCGGTTTGGGGGCGCGGGGGCTCCCCTCCGCCGAGCGGGGCTCGGCCCGGCCGCCCCGGGACAAGCGCCCCTTTGTTCGGCAGCACTTAGCAGCAATTACAGCCCGTCAAAACAGTTTTTGTTTTACGACAACGTGTTAATGGGCCCACGGTTGGGTGTGAGAAGTAACCCAAGCCGCATGCACTGAAGCGGGGTTAGAGGTTAATTGAGACTTTCTAACGCAGCGCATGAGATTTTTGCAACCTTTTGCAGCGAGGGAAATGGGGAACAAAAAGGAGATAATGTGATACAATTAGTTGGAAAGCAGGAGGGTCAAAATTCCCAGATGGAAAGGAAAACTGGCCAAGTGAATCAGGCCAGATGGGCCACCTGGACCATAACGAATGCCAAAAATAGCTTCGGTCCTTCATCTGGTGGATGAGGCAGTAGGTGGTATGTCTGTCCTTCACAGCAAAATTAAAAAAAAAAAAGAAAGGAAAAAAAAGGAAGGTCAACATTATAAACAGTAATAGCCTGTTGTAAGTTTTGTTCCAGATCTACGATCGTTAGTGCAGCTATTTATTTATTTCAAAGCCATCTGATTTGAGCTCAGCAGCCCCTTTCAGACTCTCGTGGTACTGGTCTGCTGTTAAACACTCCGAGCCTTCCACGGTTTGTGTTGCTTTCCATGGGTGAACCTCCAGAGCATTATTAACTAAAGCGTTAACACTTGAAGACAGCTTTAGCAGAACAGGCTCCCCGCAGCCAGCACAAGTTTTGGTGTACACCTGCTCCCTGCTCACCTCCCTCTGCGTGGCCACTGCACGTGGGGCTGGGGAGAGCTGGTGTCTGCTGGGACGGTGCTGATTTTGGTGCCCAGAGACATGGCTGTGGGTTTGCCTTCCTTGGGAGATTGCTAGGGCTGATGGGTTCATCCCCTTGCTCTGTGCTGCTTTGGCTGCTGCCTTCCTTGTTTGCAATCTGACATGTTTCAAGACCTCTCTGCAGGGTGACACACACAACAGAGGAAAAAAAATCTTGCATTTGCCTCCCAGCTTGCACTGGAAATGAACTGCAAGGTGACTGGAAGTGCCAAGTCATTTTTGGCACCTATTCAGTGCTTATTTGTATTCCTGGAGCCAGTGTGATTAGTTTCCTTCACTACTTCAAAACTATTTAAGCTTCCTCTATTGAAGCTGAATCATCAGCTGCAGGTGCCTGTAACTTTTTCTGTGTCACGTCCGAATGGTTGAGGAAACCATGCATAACTGGTGTGACCTGCAGGAAATCGTGCCACCCGCATCCGTTGCGTGTTTCTGCCTTTTCCTTGCCACCTCAGCAGCCTGTGCATGCTGGACTCAATGGCCCTTGGTTGCTGTGTTCACCTCCAATGGGTTGGATGAGGCCAATGCCTAACAAGGAGCTGCTGCCAGCCCTGGGGTACCTGGTACAAGGTCAGTGAAATCCAGCTGAGCTTCATTAATGAGGACTGGCCTGGTGCAGAAAGCATTGGCAGGGGGATGATAGCACAGTGCAGCCTTCCGAGTCTGAGCCACCAGCTCAGCAGTGAGGAGAAAGTTAGTAAAGCAGTGGAATGCCAAAGCTGAATCTGACTTTGTTGACCCTACCCCTCTGTTCTTCCATCTCTCCTTCCCCTTCCATACTCCAAAATAAACAAACTGGGGAAGGAGGAAGGGGTAGGAGGAGAAACGGGGATGGAGAAAAACTCAGAAGTGAAAGGGGGTAACAGAAATAAGAGAAAAATGACTACATTTCATATCTGTGGATTACCTACCATGCTCAGTCTAGTTACTAAGGTCAAAGCAGCCTGGTTGTGACACATTGAGAAGAAACATAGAGGAGACTTGAAATAAAAACGGAGACCAGCCATTCCTTAGGTGTAAATGTGAGAAGTGACTGTGGTTCAGACAAGCCTGGCTCTCCTCTAGCAGAGGGGCATTGCTAGTTGTTGAAATCTGTGTGTGTAACCAGATAGTTCTAGGAATGGGAATCATCCACTGGAATCAATAAAAATCTAAGATTTCATGGAGGACCAGTCTTGTGTCTAGCTCTGCGTTCATCCGGGATCTGTTTCTGTGCTATAAATACACCAACAGTGAGTGCTCTTCAGAAGCTGCTGCAGTGAACACCCTTCAAGGGCATTAATGGTGTGTAATGCCTTAGAACCTGTGGTCACCGCTATCACTTTTGTACCCGGTTGTGCATCCCAAAGGAACACTGTCCCTGCCTTTCCCAGGCTCTTGTCCTGCTCCAGCCTGCGCTGCTAGTTCAACTCTTTGTAGGATTTGCACCTACCTGATAGCTGGGGAAGCTACAGCAGAATAAAGTGAAGAAAGCTAAAAAATACAGATTTGAGTACAAGGCAGACTTGACCACTGCTCTAGTAGGGCTCTTCTTTTAGCTAAGCATCTCTGAAGAGGGAGTGGGAAAAGACAGGAGGGAGTGTGTGGAGGGAAGAGCCAGCCAAAGCTACTTGTGCTGACATGTACAACTCACAATAATGTTTCAAAAAAGTACTCTGAGACTAGAATTCAATGACATTAGTTTTAATTATATTAATTCAATCCTCAGCCTGCAAGTGTGGCTTGCAGGAACGAGGGAGACTTTCTTTCCCTTTTGTTTAAATGACACGGCTTCTCCTTATTGTTATTCCTGTTGCTCTTCTCGTTGTTAATGATTCCTCTGTTGGGTTATTTATTTTTTCCTTCTCTTTGAAGCATCAGAGGTTGGTGGCAGCTGAAGGATGGAGGTGGCCTTTTGCCCAAAGATCTTTGTGATCTCTGCTTCCTTTTGAACCATTACTTCATTGCCAGTATCAAAATAAGGTGAAACTTGGAAATTTCCAAATTTTCCCAAAGAAAAGAATAGTATCATTGATTTTTTTAATTTGTTTAAATTGTTATTTTTTATTAATGTGGGAATTTGCTCACCTTTTTTCACCCAAGATGACGATGTCTGATTTCAACAGTTATTCCAGGCTAACTCTGCTGTAAGTGAGGGGAGATGCAAACATACTGTTGTAACAGAAAGCGAAGTGGTTCTGCTCCCCAGCAGGACGTCCTGATGCTCCTCCAAGCAGCACGTGGGCAGACGGCACCTACTGCACTGCTCTTGCATTCAGCATGGGAATCTTCTATGGAAGAAACTCTTGCTAGAACCCCTGAAATCGAGGTGTAGGTTAAAGAGCAAGAAAAATACGTTTTGCGAGAGATATGGGGTTTGAGTTTACCACCCCAGTGAAGTCACTAACAGCTGCACTGTTAAAGAACTGGGCAGACCTGATATCCCCGGCGCTTGGCTTGAGGTGTTTCCAAACACACCATTCCCTGCCTGTTGCCTTGGAGGGAACAGATGGAAAGTGTTACCAGTAAAGCACATTTTCATAGTCTTTCTGGTTCTCTTTAGGAAAAGCCTTACAAAAGTCTTCAGACAAATTAGTGCCTGAAGGTAGAGGAAGTCTTTAGCAGCGCAGAACTGCTGACTCAGCCTGTTCTCAGAGCCGCGGCCACGGGGACCAGCTTTCTGCCTTCGGCATTTCCACCGTGGATGGCGATTCCTTCAGAATCAATTACATTACGCTTAAACATCTTCATGACTTTAATGAGTCCCGTTAAATCCTAAGAGTTACTCCTGAGTTCAAGAGGCAGGCACAACCACTAAAAGCCAATACATGACCCAAGGAAAGATTGGATCAGATAAGCCTGATGTCAGCCAGAATGTGCACTCCTGCATTTTGCTGCCTTCTCATCTCATGTCTTTCTACCCTACACACTAGTGAGCCCAGCCACGTGTGTGCCTTTGAGGGGCTCGTAGAGTAGGACAGGGGCAGGCTTAGCTTGGCCCTGCTGCAGCACATCTTCCCTGCCCACAGCTCTGTGCAGGAACAGGAGTGCTGCAGCAGTGGAGCAAGGGGCTTCATGGGCAGGTTAAATGCACGCACGTGGCTATAGATGTGACCACATGCACACCATTAGTTGTAAAATTTCAACTGAGGAATGTACATACTTCTAAAATCCAATCTTCTAAAACAGTCATTTAGACTATTTAGAATTAGATGTGTTACTCAACTGAACAGAGTTAGCATCACTATAGCTACTCTGGTAGTTTATTTTCACCCGTGCAGTGCTGCTGAGCTCCTCCTGTGCTTTACAGAACATTGTCATCCCTCTGTTCCTAGGGGAGCAGCTCTTCTTTCCAGCTTAGTGTGACACCACTGGAGCTCTGGGCTGTGCATTTGCCATGGCAAATCCAGCGATGTGGGTGCTCATTCAGCACAACATGGCAGTGACAGGGCAGTCTGCAGGGAGTTCACAGTGTGCTCACCTGGGCCGTCCAGGACAGAAGTATTTCACCCTGGGGAATGAAATGAACTCATTCTTCCTATTTGATTATACGTGCCAAGTCCAGCTTGCAGCTGCAAGGCATGGCATCAAAAAGATTCAAACCAATATTTTCATGCCCAGGACATCATTTTAAAACAACGATAGTTATTTTTTTAAAATGAGGTTTTTTTTAGAATGTTATTTCAAACTGGGAAAGCGCTTTGTCTTCCATTAATCATTTGGCAAGTTCAGTTTTGAAGAAGCAAGGTTGTTTTTAAATCACACGAGAACCAAAAGAAGAACATGTCTGGAAACCCTTAATTGTTTCTTCGTATATTCTATAAAAGTCAAATATAGCAGAACTAGATTTTTCAAAATCTGTTAAAAAAATTTGCTTCCAGGCTTAAATTGCCTCTGCTAAATTTCAGCTCAGAATGAATTTTAATCCTGATGTTGATGTAGAAAAACGTTTAGGCTTTTACATCACAAGGACAATGCAAGTGCTGAACATTAAACATGTCTTTAAGTCTTCTGCTGTGTTAAGGAGGGAGATGTTTCATGTTGAAAATGGATTTTTTGAGAACTAAATATGCAGAACTTCCATACTTTCATGTGGAGAGTCTGTTTCTCCTAGAAAATAAAATGCCATGGAATTAAAGCTCTTTGCACAGGGGAATGGAACTACTAATAGAGAAATAATTGGTCAAGATCTTATGCTCTCTGATATATAGTTAAATGAGCGTAGTCAAAGGGAACTCTGCCTGGAGGTATACCTTTCAAAGCTCACTGAAAAAGCCTTTGACTTTAAAAAGCATTTGATGGAACCCATAGTGAGAAGACACCTGAGCTATTGAGTTTGGGTGCTCATACTGAAGAATTTGCAGTTTTTCTTCCTTGAAGATGTGGTCCCATGCCCAAGCAGAGAGCTGGTGCCTCTGGAAACACCTCGGGTCTGCCACTGTGTACCAGTAACTGGCCTCTTTGGTGTCCCTGCTTCCATCACATGTGGACCATTGCCCAAAATGCAGTTGGCAGATTGGTATAGATTGACTAGGGCTTGGGAAAAGTGCCTGACATGCTCTGGTTTTCCTGGTCATCTCTGTAACTTCTGATGAATTTTCTGAAACGGCTCATAAATAAAGCAATGCAGTATTACAGGGTTTTCAGTAGCTTAACCAAAGTAGGACATTTACATAAGGAAAAGGTAATAATACCTATTTCCCCTTTGCTGATGGTTTTTGCTTATGTTGAGGGAGAAAGGTTCTGGTTTTGCTATTACCCTGTACCTCCTTAGGTGATTTTAATTTTCCCACTTCCATGTGGAGGATGATATCACCAGCATTTTTTCCTGTTGTTATTCTGTAACTTCTCAAAATTTACCAAAGTTTGTAAAAGTGAGAGGGGAAAGGTCACACACACAAAAAAGAATAAAAAAAAAAAAACCCTCCAAACAACCACCCAAAAACAAAACGGAAGAAAAATTTTTGTAGCTTTAAGTGCTTTCAGACCACCAGAGCTGTTTCAATTTGTTAAAGGAAAAATCCTTGGAGAACAGAAGCTGAATCAAGTGGAGGACAAGGATAGTATATGCTTCAGTTGAGAAAAGGAAACAAAAGTGAGGAAAATCAAAATGAAGCATGTGTACTTTGAGAAACTGAGATTATTTCTGGTTTCAACTGTAAGGAATGGAAACAGCTTTAACATATTTTCCGTCAATTTATTTTCTGAGTACCTCATGGTATGAGAGAGGCCTTTCCCCAGCCTCCCCAATCCATTTGAACCTTGGGGAGGTGATGAGAGGGACTGACCCTGCCCTGCAAGAGCAAGGCTGGGCAGAAGTCTTGTAATATTGACACCAGTTTAGTGTACTGAATCTGCTTGTCTGAATCAATTCATTTCAGCTGCACTAATGGTCTTCAAGTCAAAATAGGATGTATTTTTAAATGTCTTCTCTGGCTCAGTTGTCTGGCATGGGTTTGACACAGGAACTGTGGTGAGCTCCAATCTTAGAGGATATCAGGTTGACCCCTCCTAGCCCTGAAGCCCGTATAGCTCTGCTGGTCACTGCGAAGTCTCCAGATAGTGCTGACTCTGAGTGGTGCCATCTGGACTTCATTGGAATGGGAAGTCAGGATGGAAAATCCTCGGTAACGTTCAGACCCAAAGGCTGAGGCCGGAAAAACAGAGCCCACCACACTTGCAAGAGGGCAGCAGCTATTCCTGTGCCTGTGAGTGCTGACGTCTCTCCTGCGCTGATGAGAAACCACCCACAGATTGAGAACTGTCCTGTGTTTTTTTTTCCAGGGTAACCAGAAAGGCATGTGTGGATTATCCTTATAATAGATCAGTTGGCAGAGACAAAATTGTATGTGTTTAGCAAACAATGTATTTTGAAATTAAATATAATGTATTTTTAAAACTTCCACTTGAATTTCCTGCTAAAATCAGCAGTAGCAGAAAAGGCATATTCTCCTGGTCAGCACTGAAGTCTAAAATACTGATTTTTTTTGTACTTCTCTATTTGTAGTTACAGGTAGCTGGTGTTCGTATTTTAACGCTGTTAATTAAGATAAAATGCGGAGGGTGTGATTGGAACCTGAGCAACAATATTACCAAACGGCATGAATCAATTCTTGCAAAGAGAAGGCCTTTTCCTGAGTACCAGTTGTGGTGGGTTTCCTCAGCAGCTGGGAAAGGAGGTGTTAACCAACATTTGCAGCAAGTTAAGTCCTGTGTGCTCACTGCTAATGCTGGCAGGTTTCTAGGCACTGTTTATATATGGTTCTGTGTAGACGTGAGGGAACCTCAAAAGGTTTTGAAGGTTCAGTTCTAATTATTACAAGCACCTGAATGGCTGAGTGCTTATCTGAAGCACAGCAAAACCCCAAAGCCATCTGGGAGGCTCCCAGGCAGAGCCTCCTGCTTGCCTGTGGGCTCGTACCCCTGTGCAGGGCTCTGCAGACTCCCGGCAGTGGCAGGATGTCTTTTGGGAAGGCTCTGGGGAGTGTGGCAGGAGCAGGATGTCTTTGATGTGGGTCTTGTGGTGTGGCTTGTTGACAAAGACCACAAAATCATGTCTCCCAGCTGCGTCGCTGAGCTAGAGCAGGTAACAGGGCTGAAGGGACATAAATGGATCTCCTTAACTATACATTACAGGAAGGGCTGCAGCTAAGGGTGATAAGGAAGGAAGAGAAGGGGTTTCCTTGTCCTTCCTCTCCATCCCTAGCAATGACCTGAGTATGAATTATGCTGGGCTAAGGCATCGTATTGTTACACTACCATAACACCAATGGCTCATTTCAGTCTGCCTATACCTCCCACTTTGGCCAGGCTAAGAAACAGCCCAGGACCATACATTAGCAATAATTTTGGAAAGATGCTTGTTCCTACAAGCTCTTTTCAGTGATAAAAACCTGATTACACTGCCTGTGCTGCTGCTTTTGAACAAAGAACAAATACAGCTGTCTTGGGTTTTATAAATGAAGCTGAACTTGTGTTGCCAAATGCTTGGGAATTCGAGATGGCTCTAATGTTTTCCTTTGATGCTTACTGTTAGTGATCATTATGACTCATTTTCCAGCAGAAGTCAGAGGTTATGTCTGAAAATGAGGATCCCGTTGTATACTTTCTGTGACATCCAGACCCACTTCCCAAACATGCAATCAAAATAGATCATATAGAGGGGATGGGAGCTTTGCTGCAATCCTTGGGATGGGAGCAGAACTGTGAGTATGGTCTATGTCTGGCACAGGAATGCAGCTGCAGAGCTGGGAAATAGTCACATTTCACAAAAGCGTCCTTCTTGTTAGCATCCCACTGTCACTGTAGTGTCAGTGCTGGCACCCCTTTGTCCAGCACGCAAATAACCTTGGTGGTTCCCTAAAGGAAAGACAGAAAAAGCCAGAACCCAGGTATTTTTCTCTTGGTTGTTTTTTATCTCACAGTAGAATAAATCTACAATGTATTTCGTCTGTGTGGTGTAGGTTAAAATAACACCACTACAGCTGGAAAGTTTTCTATTAATGTGTGAGAAATATTTCAGGAATATTATGATATTTAAACATAACCAAAATGCATCTGCTTATTTTTACCAATCCCGTTGTTTCTAGGTACCACTCTGCAGAATAAATATCGTCCAAGAATTTGAATATTAGTTCTTTTCCAAGAAAGAGAATTTAGAAAACTTCCCTGGTCATTTCATTCACTTCTTCATCTAACTCTTTTCCCACCAACCTGTTCTTAATCTGTAGTAACTTTAGCTGTATCTGTCATTCTGAATTAGTAGTTTTATGGCATCTGGCTAGTGCTTGACCTCTGGTATAGCCAAGACCATTCCCACTCCAGTTGTAGTTGAGTTATGGAGGTCAAGCAGGCACGTAATCCCAGCCGTAGCCGCACAGCCCCATAGACTCGGAGGAAACAGGCTGGCTGCACACAGAGCTAAGCAGATTCCAACCAGGAGGCTCTGACTGCAGATGAGTTTTTGTTGTGGAGTTCCTGGGCAGTCCTGTGTAATGTCTCTGAGTCTCAATGAGTTGGCATAATTCTATGAAATCTATCTCAAGTGATATTTTGTTTTGCCCCTCTACTGATACTTGATGCTTGCAGCAGGGTTTGTGTGGAACGTGTTTTCCTATGCCTCGGTACACTGGGAAGATGAAGCAACTGGCTCTGTGGTGCACGTTATTTGCTTTTCTTGTTCTTGGGGTATTGAGTGATGTCAGACATGTACCAGCAGAGACTGCCCTTAAAGTGAAGTATTTTGGTATTTGCATGACCCGATGGGATAGCATGCAGGATGACAGTGGCAAAGGAAGTGAGTCAGCGTCCTGGGGAGTGATGAACCAGACAGTGGTTCGGCACCATGGGAACAGTGCGCTTCAAGATGTCGTCTGCGAAAGCACCTCATTAAGTAGATCACCAGAGAATGATGACAGCAGAGGCAGTATTTTCTGTTCCCTAGAGGAAACACAGCTCCCACCGGAAACCTCCTGGCAGTCGTTTATGGGAGAATAACATCTTGATCAACAGTTTGCTTAGTACAGGATTTCTGATCAGTTCTTTTGTCTTCCAGCCCTAAAATGTCCTCTTGATCTGGCATCCCCGCAACTCTCTGTCCAGGAATAACTGCCATCTAGGAAGATGGGCTTGCCCATCAGTTTTTGCCACAGCACTACTGTGAATGAGGATCACAAATCCAAGAGCAGATGTTGCTCAATGCTGTGGAGCAAGGCAAGACGTTGGGTTTGGTCCAGGCCTGATGTAAGCAAGTCTTGCAGGACTCACAGTATTGTTGAATTTGGCCTATTCTTCTTATTCAGGAATGGATTGTGCTGCCTACTTGGCTGTCCCGGTCCTTCATCCCGAGCCAGAGGAGGCTAAGACTGGCTGTGGAATCTGAAAGTGAAATCTTGTCCCTTTTCACCTCAATGGGCATTTTGGTGTTGACTTCGGTGGGGTGAGAATTTTACCCTGCTATCCCAGATGTCAGCAACACTCTCTGTTTTTGTCGTTCTTTGTCTAAGATGTTAGACGCTATTTTCCTTAGCTCTGCTTCTCTGTTCAGGTATAAGAGACCTGCTTGGATTATTTTAATTGGCAAAAACATTTTTCCAGCGTCTGTGGCAGAAATAGCTCTGTGCATGCAGTGCCAGGCTAAGTAGTTCCTGTTAAGTAGCCCCTCTGCAACCCTGCTGTTAACACCAGTTGTTACTGCCAGACCCCTCTGCACGGGTTGTGTAATGTCTAAGTTTTTGGTGGCTGCTGCTGTTCTACTGTTTTTGTGGATTTTCTTTTCTTTTCTTTTTTTCTTTTTTCTCTAATTCCCGGAGGAATTAAATTAAATTAAACTCTGTGATTTGGGGGTAAAACAGGAAAAGTGAAATCCAGTGTAGGTGAAGGCAAAGCTTCTGTGAGTTGAGGCAGGATAAGATTTTCTTCTGAGAAGTGTGAAGGGAGCAAACAGAGCACACCACAGGCTTGATGTGTGCTACCACTTCTTGACATTGCCTCTTCTGGTGTTGAACCTGAAAGCATCAGGCATGGAGGGGTTTCCAGCAGGCAGCCAGAAAAGCTCCAGAGCTGTGAAGTGTTCCCACTCTGAAGACAGGGTAGGAAGGAGAGACATAGTATTAGGAGCCGGTAAGCTGGTTTTAGGTGTTATGCTGGGCTTTGGGAGAGCTGGATGAATCAGAAAACTGCAAAGTGCCATCAGCCAGGACTCCCCACAGAACAGAGTAGCACATGGATGTGTTGGCAGCCACCTGTGCTGCCAGGGCTTTTGCTTTTCTGGGTTCCTAGCAGTGGCGCAGTGTTGGTAAACCATCTAGGGAAGGGCTGTGCATACGTGCAGATGGCTAGAGAGAGACTTCTCAGTGGGAAAGGGGGCACAGCTTCCATGGTAGAGTTTGGCTGATATTCTTACGCATAAGAGAATGTGGGTGCAATATAAAAATATCTGGAAGTGAGAGTTTTCCAAAATACTTCTGCTTGTTTGGGGTTTTTACTGAGCACAAGTCTCATTGCTCCTAAAATTTCCCAGAATGTATGTACTGTGGGAAAGGTGATGCGAGGAATACTCATTTTTTGATGAGCATAGTTTAATTGCAAAGTCCTTTTCCTGACCCGAATATGCAATCCCTTTATCACCCTGTTGGCACTGCAGGCTGGGCATCAGGGTGGTCTCTTAAAGAGCTTTAAGAGTCCCTGTGCTGCAGTTATTGCATCCTATTCTGTAAATGTTCACGTGGAACCATAGAAGTATTATTATTATTATCACTATTTCAATTGTTAGATCAAGATGCTCATTCCACAAGGTTTTGAGCACCCAGTTTCCAGGTAAATGTAAGGTTCCTTTTCTATTTGGTAGTGTTCTGTAGGAATTAATCGCATTTTTTTAAACATCAGCACCTGTTTCATGACAGCTTCCCTTCTGCTTCCCCCTATTGCTGGAACAAGTAATTTATTTATCGAGGTTTTGTAGTGTTTCATAGCTGAACTTACCTTTGAAAATTCATTGGAGAGGACATAAAAAATCAATAGTTCACTCAGCAACACCATTAATGTGGTTAATAAAACAAATTTTATAAATTTGTCACAGACCTTGAAAGTGGTACTGAAACCTTTTAAATCCAAAGCCCCACTTTTCTCCCCAACCCCCCCACC
>WBMW01003829.1:233137-353437 GCA_013396635.1 Penelope pileata | reverse complement strand
AAAAGAAACAAGAGAAAAAATGTAAAAATGTTCAGTTATTCCATTTGAAAGTGCTTTCAGAAATAACTGTTTCCTGTGAGGAAAGGGAGATCCCTTTGCCAGTAAAGTTGTGTCCATACACAGACTATGTTAGTAGAGCGATGCTGACTAAATGTAAGAGGTCACTACCCTAAACAAAGCAGCTGTAACATTATGTTGACTTTGTATTTGCCTTACACGTGAGATGAGCATCATCTGTTCTGTTCATGCTAAAGTCTTACACAAGAAGGCTCTCCATGTGACCAGGCAGACAGCAATCTGTAGAAAAGCATGTCAAGACAGCCGGGGACTTCAGCTTGAGCAGGCAGAGGTGTCCAGGAGCAACTCAGGCTGTTAGGAGGCTGGTGGTCCCTCCACCAAGCCCTGATGCCGTGAGGACTCTGGAGCTCTGCATCCTCTGCAGAGCTGCGTGTGCTGTGGGACGTGTCAAAAGCAGTCTTAACAGTGGCCTGAGGGGAACTGGGCCACGCTCAAGGGTTACAGAAGTGGGCCAGTGAAGTCTGTGGCAAACTCTCAGGTGCAGACGGTCAGAACCATCAGTAAGAGGCAGCTTCATGCAGCTATGGAGGGGAGCGGGGCAGTTTGCAGAGCCTCCCTCCAGGCTATTAGTGCCTGAGTGGCTCCAGTGTCATCCCAGTGCTCCATGCCTTCTCCATTAAGCCTTTATGTCCTTCCACTGGTCACAACCATCAGGATTGGATTTTAATTTCCCAACAGGGTTTCTGTTTTTCTTGAAAAAATGACTGAGACCAGAAGGATTTTGCAGCTGGAAAATAAGACCTGTCAGCTGGAAGTTCTGACTAGATCTAAGTAGACACCTCTGTAATACTTTGGATGTGTTCTGTGGCTGGAAAGGAGTATGAGGGTGCAAGGAAATGGGAGGGGGCAGGAGAAGCAGTTAAGGAACCTATTATGTTCATAGCTCTTCTGCATTTTCCCCATTCTGAATAAAACTTATCTTTGGGGGTAGGGGGAGGTCAAGGAAAGGTAATATTGAACACAATTAACTGGACTATTGAGTGACAATGGAGTTTGTGCTGGACAATAATGAGTGCCAATGAGGCGCTGAAACCAGTGGCAGTCATGTGTCACTGTCACTGTGGAAGGTGAATTTGGGAAAACCTACTGGGACACAGATATCCCTTTAATTGAGTAGACTTCCAGGCTATTGCCATTAACTGACAGTCTGTATCAGCTCTGCTATTGTGGCTAGTGGGGAAGCAGGAGACAAGTGTATGGAGGAAATCTGCAGTGGAATTGCATCTCTGTCTGTCTTCCCTTCTCTTGCTTCTCCCCAGTGGGCCATATACAGGGCCCTCGTTATCTCCCCTGCATCACAGTGTGTGGAGGGTGATGTTTCTATATAAGAAAAACACATATACAAATTGTGCAGTTTTTTTTTCTCTGATAGCATTTTTTGAATGCAGCTAACCTAAGCTTGTTATGATACACGTTCCCTTCCCCCTCCCTTTCTGTTTTTGAGTAAGAAGTGAAGGAAATATTAAAATTGTATTTTAGAAGTCTGTGGGTGTCTTCACTGTGGGTGAAAGTATTTCAGATCTACTGAAGTTCTTCAAGTTTGATGAGAAAATAAAGCAAGAGTTTTGTGAAAATGATCATAGGGAGTTGAAGCTGTGTGAAACCTGCCTGAATACTCGTGTTGGTCCTGAGCATTAAAGAGCCCAGATCTGCTGCCTGCTTTGTTAAGGTTCCCAGAGACATTTAGGGCATCTGCAGCTTTCCTATAGTGGTGGTGCAGGTAAACGATGCAAACTTCAGCTTGGCTAGTTTTACTTCTGTGTGACTGACTGAGAGCTTTTTATTAGCTTCAGTATTTGTTTGAATCTGAAATGTGAAGAGGATTTGGGGATTCAAAAGCACTGTGGACTGAAACTGAGGAAAATATTTTTACAGCCTGCTGTGACCTGAAATCCCTAAGCTTTGCACAGCTGTAGAAAGAAATCCATTTCAGAGTCTATTATGTTCAGACATGAATATAAAACACAACCTCTCAAGTGTGTGTCCCAAGAATGAAGTATTAGGCATTTAGGGAATGCATTCCCAGCAAATATTATTTATTCCTTAATTCATCAAGCGAGTGAAAGTAAATTGTCTGTGTATGCCAGCAGTAAGGTTATGATGTTTTAGACATACAACACGGGGCAGAGAGGAGATTTCCCCAACTCCTGCACTGGTGTCACCCAGCACCTGGTACCCTGAACCTCTGGGTGCAGCTGAGGCCTCTCACTGAAAGGTGTCCTCATTCCCATCCAGGACAAAGCTAAAAATAATTGTACCTGGATAATGAATTATGAAATAATTATAAAACATTCTGAACTACAGCAAAATCAGCATGGGTCTAGAGATTAGCTGCCAAGCCAAGACCTCAAACAACTGGAATAATCTAGAAAGAAAACCCTACTTTAACTTGTTATTTCCATGGTTTATAAATACACTGAGTCTTTGGTGTTGGTGGTCGTATTGCATCCTGTTGTTAGCACCTGGCCCAAGCTGAGAAAATCCAGTTCTTGGCACGTAGAAACTAATGCTTCGCATCAACATTTCATTGCCAAATTACATGGAAAGTGTTCTCTTGCCAGGTCACTAGAAATTAGATTAATTGTAACACAGAAACCACAAGGAGAGGTGAAAAGGCAGTGAATATCATTGTGCCCATTGATTGTTCCACAGAAAAGCTATTCTGAAATAGGACCACTGGGCAGCATACACAGAAGTATTTCCGCTGTGTTCATGGCTTCTGGACAGTGGAACTCAGTATGGAAGGGATGAATGTGCTGGTGTCAGTAACCGTAGGGCCATGGAGCAGGGTGGTGGAAAGAGGCATGATCAGCATACATAGATATTCATCAAGTTTCCCACTATTAGTTTGTTGTTCATTAATGTAGATGGCATCTGGGCTTTACTCACTGGGATGGAGCTGACAGAGGAAGACTGTCTTTTTACACAGTCTGATAGTGATAGGACCAAGGGGAATGGCTTTAAACCGAAAGAGGGGAGATTTATATTAGAAGTTAGAAGGAAATTCTTTACTCAGAGGGCAGTAAGGCCCTGGCACAGCTGCCCAGAGAGCTGTGGGTGCCCCATCCCTGGAGGCACCTAAGGCCATGGATGGGCCCTGGGCAGCCTGAGCTGGTGAGGGGCACCCAGCCCGTGGGATTGGGACTGAGTGGGCTTTAAGGTCCCTTCCAACCCAAGCCATTCTGTGATTCTATGATGACCATCTTTGACGACGTCGCTTTTATTTACATTGTCTTTCTCTGAAACAATTTTTGCTCACAGAGTGTAGGCCAGAAAGGCTCCAGCTCCAGCCTTGTAGAGGAGGTCAGAGGTGCCGAGGTCTTTGTGCAGGTACTGAGCTGCTGTGCCCAGCCTTTGTTGGAGGGCACAGCTGTGGAAATAACCCTCCCACCTCACATTTTCCACAGTGCTGCATTGCACAGCTCTGCAGGACACCAGCAGGATTTTGCAGCAGGTCTGACATTCTCCACGTGGCCCATCCAAGCACCCAGGCTCAGCTGCTCTTCACAGAGTAGAGTATGGGGGCTTTCAGCTTGGCTGCCTAAGCAAACCTTCACCACTGTAGTGAAGAAACCTCAATATAATGTGGTTGTAGATTTTATTTTCCTCTGCTTTCATACACAAAAATGTAAAATTTCCTTCTGGTCTACAGGCTTTTGACAATTCTTACTGGAGGTAGTTACCACAGTTGAATGAATGTAGTGAACAAACTGCTGTGTTTCAGATTATTTTCTCCAGTGAATAAGAAGCCACACATGGATTTTTCACCAAGTTAAGTGGAAGGCAGGCTGGCGAGGTGGCGGGTGCTGAGCATGCTGGGCTGGGAGGCAGGAGGCCGTCCATCCACCCTGTTGTTCACCTGCTTGGAGGCATGGGGCAGCCCCTGTGGCTTGGTTTGCTGGCTGTGAAATGTTGCAAAGACTGAACCTTCCCATCAGGAAGTATTCTGAGATCTACAGTTAGAAAGTGTAATGAAAGTAGAAAGCATATAGTATGTTTTCCAGTTTTATAGCATGGTGGTATTTCCATCTGTGCAACATCTAATCTAAGCACCTGATATAGAATGATCAGGGAACGACAAATGCCAAAGAAAGTAGTTGTTTTGTGTACACATACCTTGTCTATAGTTACATATGGATGTGGAAACAGGTGTTTCGTGTGTATTTTGGCCTGTCCAGGGAGGTGATGGTTTCACCATTCCTGGCGGTGTTCAAGAAGCCTCTGGATGAGGTGCTACAGGATATGGTTTAGTGGCTTAGTGGGTAGTAATGGTGATAGGAGGAGGTTGGACTAGATGATCTTGTAGGTCCTTTCCAACCTGGCGTTTCTATGATTCTGTTTCCACATTAAAGCATCCTAAGGAGTAATCCCAGCACATAGCAAGCAAAAAAGGCCGTTGAGTCTGTTGAGGGAAACAAGTGCTTGGAACACAAATATTCATGAATATTTACATCCCTCCTGTATGATGTCTAGTCGTATTCACATACATTGCCATTTCCCCACACTGGGAATTCTTCAGGAAGAGCTCGAATACTTAGCTTACACAAGAGTTACCTTAAATAGTGCAAATAAACATTTTATTCAGTCAAATAAAGGACACTTCTGGAGAAGTGTTCATCCATTGTAGTAGACTGGTGTAGAGGGCACAAAGGAGCCAAGCTTTGAGTCAAAGCTCTGGTCTCAAGCCCACAAATGCAAGTCAGTCGCTACCTGTTCTTTGCATGAGGAAGCTAACCAAACAAAGTACTTCACATAGGATTTATTTATTTATTAGATGTGCTTACAGTGTGGATTGCTTGAGAACACAGGCTTCATTTTACCTTTGTGTATCTTGAAAGAAGTCGGACTACTCTCTGTTGACTTTGGCCACAAGCAGTATCTGTGGAGCGATCTCTCTCGGTCATGCCTTGTGCAACTGTGGAAACTCCCTCAAGGTTACCAACTTTCAGATGCAGAGTTACTTAAATGCTGTAGGATGCCTTTGAAAAAAACAAATGATTGTCCAAGAGCAGTCAGCATATGGGTATAATATTAGAGCCAAGATGGGAAGAGAGGAGGATCCTTCAAAGAGGACCATTATACTCTTCCCTATTTTCTGCAGAAAATATTTCCTGTGCTATAAAAAGACAGAACGACTAGTGTGTAACATAAACCCATAATAGAAGGAATGTTTGTCCTAGTTTCTAACAGAAGTTACGCTTCTCGTAGTGTCCAGTATGAATTTATCTTGTACCTCCGAGATACTGATAACATCCTGGCAGTGCTGAGCGGAGCCGAGGACATAACTCACTTCCGCATTCCTCTGCCAGTGAAATAGTTAAGGGGGGCNGAATGTTTCAAAGACACATTGGGCCTGCTAGTAAATTCATGCTTCCCCCTGGCCACGACAGTAGTGGAGGACGTTGTTCAGCACTTTACATCAGCACATCCTTATCCTTTTTTGACATCAGTCCGATTCAGGAAGCTGTTGAAGCACATGCCTGATTTCCAGTGCATGAAAAGTCCCATTGATTTCATCCTGCAATATAAAACTAGTAACTATCATAATGATTATGAAGCATTCCCGAGTCCAAGGCCTTCAGTGATTGATCATCTAATGTGCCCAACTGTATTTTATTATATAAGCAGCTTCATTCTTGAGAAAAAAGAAATAGTTGATTTGTTGCCTGTAATTGTAGCTCATTCGTTATTTGAAGCTTTTCTTAAGCATGGTAATGGAAGTGTCTAATCTGATCACCTCTTGCATCCTATTAAAAGCAACCTACAAAATGCCAGCTGTGTGCGTAAGTTCACATGCTTTTTCCACTTCCCTTAGGTTTCTTCTAGCTTTTCAGCATGAGTGAAGTACTAACAAGCTTAAATTTGGTCCTTGCTTTTTTATGAGGATGGAGGCATACTGATGTCTGCTGTGTAACAGATGATGCTTCTGCATTGTTCAAGGATGTGAATAATTAGGGCACACATCAAGTCTTAAACCATTGCAGTTTTATAAGAGGGGTGTATTTGTGGCTGAATATTTTTCTGAACTGCAACACGGAAAGTGCGTGTGCAGTAGATGCTGGCAAACAAGTTCAAAACTTCATAATTAACTGGCTGTCAAAAATTTGGAAGCAAAACACAGGAGGTGGTTAGGAAATCAAAGTATGATGTGTTTTTAATCACGAAACACAAGGAAATTTAAAAAATTTATGAGTAATAAATCTACATTGTTGGTACCAAATGGGTCCCTTTGCAGTCCTTTAATGTAACACCTGTGCTTCCTCTCCATGAATAATGACCCATTTTTTGACTGCTTGAGGAACAGTGCAAGAGTAGGTTTGCAGGCTCAGGAGAACAAAGCCAGGTTCCCAGACTGAGCTCTGACTGCACTTTAGGATTCCATTTACAGCCTGTTTGGTTTGTAATTCAAAGCGCTCCAGACCAGAGTTAATGTTTAGACCACAGCCACCTGAAATTTGCTTCAGGGCTGAAGCCCAGCCAGATTGCAAATGGAGGAAACACTTGAGGTTTGCTAAATACAGTTAATAGGGGATTAGAGGCTGTGTTTTTTATAGTAGTGCAGGGAGGTCTGTAATAGGAAAAATATTAAAATACAAATATATAACTTTGGCCATGCTGAGAAGGATGCAACTGATTGCACTCCAGCTGCCTAGTAGCTATTCTTCCTTTTGTTAGATAAAGGGAAAATGAGAGGAAGAAGGTAACAAGTCTGATACAGTTTATGGTGAGGGTCTACCACAGCTGCTGCTGGCTGAAGGGAAATGGCCCAATGGTGGGGTGACTGCTCTGTCAGTTGTAAGATCCAAGAGATACCTGTCTTTCTGCTGCTAGTTTGGTGTGTGTGCAAAGACTTTGTCAAGCCTTCATTTTTGTTTTCCAGTTGCATTTTTAACAGCCACATCCATTTATCTCCTTGGGCTGCCTTCGTGGTGTGTGCGTTCAGTGCCTCATGCAGTGGGTGTGGGTGTAGCTATCGTACAAGTATTTGCCGCTGCCCTATAAATCAGTGACAGAAATGGAGAGCTGGGAGGATTCTTGGAGGTCTTTGAGCTGGATGAAAAAGGATCGAGTGTAGCTAAGCCATACCCACCAAACATTCGTCTTAACGTTTTCTTTAAAACTCTGGCAAAGGAAATTCCACATTTCTAGGTTGCCTGTTCAAGTGGTATTTATCTAAACTTTGTCTGCATAATTTCAGTGAAGGAGATTCCACACTCCAAGGTTGCTTGTTCCAGTATTTTGCTGCTTAAGCTGAAATGTTTTTCTAATATCTGGCCTAAGCTGTCTTTGCTAGAGATTATGGTGATCCCTCCTCTTTCCTCTTCCGCTAGCTATGAAGACCAATCAATCACTCTTCTCTTCTTAGAAGTCCTTGTGTATTGGAAGACTCTTGTCACATTCATTCCTCAGTTTCCTCTCCTCCAGACTAAACAACACCCAAGTCTTTATCCTCCCCTCAAATGGCAGACTTAGAACTGCAGCTGGCCAATACAGCGATTTCTGTAGTGCCAAAAATGTATGCAGCCCTTAGTGGTTTCTCCAGAACCGAAAGGATTTACCCTTATGGAGCTCCTTGCAAATTTAGTTCTGAGATGAAGAGGCTCAAAAACTGGTGTGAATATAGGAGACAGTTGATAAGGTTAGAACATTAACATCAGAGGACTCTGGGTGGTTCCACTGGTATTATGGCTTGCATGCACGTGTGTGCAAGTAGGTTTTAATTTGACAAAACTACATTTTAAATGATGAGATTAATTTAGGGAAAAGAAAAAAAAAAGCTTTCCTGAGAGAGAGAACATGGCTGAGGAAGAGCTGAGAGCAGGCGAGAATCAGAGGAGATGCAGGTGGGGCGGGGACCCTCACAGATGTGCACGTGCTGTGGAAAGCCCTTATCCACCAGAGCCTGCATCAACCAGAACTGCAGGGGCTTCAAAGCGTTTAGTGGCTTTTTTGCTCCATTCCTCTCCCTGCCTGCCTTGCTGCTCAGTTTGCTATTTTCTGATCCTGTCTGCAATTGCAAAAAAACCAAAAAACTCAAAAAAAAAAAAACCAAACCCAAACTTACAAAATTCCGAACTCCGAGTGCGTTTTCTTCCACTTTTTTCTTTGCTTTTAGGAAAGCAAGGACTTTAAATCTCCAGTATGAGTCTCGTGATCTCAGTTGACTTTTTTTTGTCCTTACTAGACAAAGGAAGACTTATATTTAAAAGCAAACAAAATGACCTCAACCCTCAAATTTCAAAAGACTCCCCTGAAATGTATACCACATTGGCAAAGACAAAGTGCTGGTTTTTTGTGTTTTTTGTTTGTTTGTTTCTTTCTTTTCTAAATTTCTCTAATGCAAGGATTCATTTTCCCAAGAACCAGGCTTTGCTTTATAGGAGAGATTTGGTCAGAAGCCTTTTAGTCAAAAAAGGCCCTAAGGAGTGTCTGAGCCCCTTACTTTGGAGCCTGCCAGCAGGTAGCACATAGCACTGGAGGAGGCTTGGGGCAGCTGCTTGGCTCTCAGAGCCCATCCTGTGGGGACAGACTGTCACTGTGATGTGTCCCTGTTTGTTCCACAGGCAGAGAGCAGGGGATGCTTCCAGGCACCTGCAGCTGGCTCAGCGTATCTCCAGCACGGTGCAGCGGATCCTGTGGCCAGCACATTTTATGGTGCAGTGGCGTGGCCAGGATTTCATGCTTTCTTTAAATCCAAGGCAGGAAATAACAAAGCAAGACACACGCATCTTCTCTGATATCCACAGGGAACGCTATTGCCTGCTGCCCAGTGCTAGGGATGTTGCGTGATAGAAAAGCTGATGTTGCAAAGCTCTCAGCTGTGTCTCCTCAATCCACTTTTGAAAATCCAGATGACAGGCATGATTTGGGATGCAGTTTTAGCATTATCCCAGTTATTCACGCTGCCCGACTATACCACCTCTTCCATAGCAGTGATGTGAGTGATGTGCTAACTTACCTGTTGGCGGGCTAAAACACTGACTCTGTGCTATCTTGTGTTTGACCTTGTCCATGAAACTAGAGGAAAAATGAGATCTAAGGGAAAAGACAAGGTTCAGCACCTCTCACCCCACTGCTCTGCCCACTGTTTAAGACTCTCCATTCTCGCTAGAAGAGGATAGCAATAAATCACAGCCAGCATCTTACTCAACATCTTACTAAGCAACAAGCTCCCTCAGTGGTTATAGCAAGCCTGTAAGTGTTGTTATTCCAAGCCAGCATCAGTGGAGGAGATTTATCCACCTGGAACAACGTTCTGAGCTGTGTTTGTGCAGCAGAAGTTTATAGCTGTCTCTACCAACAGGGTTAACAAGTCTACTCTCAGGATCACCCTGATTTAGTTATATTCCTTAAGCATCAAGCCTGATTGCTACTTGTGCCCCTTAGATGGGGGACCCCTGCCCTATGCTCTACTGCACGGTGGGGACCTGGCCTGAATTAGGTATTGTTGGAAATATCTACCTATGGAAGCTTAGACTTTGTGCCCTGCCTCAATATCGCTACCCTTCTGAACTGTTAGATGGATGATCTTCATTCCAAGGACTTCTGAATGTCTGAACCTAACCTGGTGGATACAGCTGAAAGAATGTCTCTCCTGCTGTGTGCAAAGTATGTGCTAGATAGCTGTCATCTATCTAAAGAGAAACTCATCTATGGTAGTGACACTGAAGTTGTTTTGTACCGTAGTAAGGGATCAGAGCTGGGAGAATTCCTAAAACCTGCTTTGTGGCAAGATTCAAACAACTCATTGCTCTGATGATATTCATGCCCCTTTCACTGCTTGCAAACAGGATTTAAATCCAAGAATACAAACACATTAATTAACTGTTGCTGTTGATGATGGCAATGAGTTCAAAATTCCTCAGGGACCAATATGGTTTTCTGCTTTGACCTGTGGTGTAAAATAAGCCAAAGAATTTGACCTTGCTATTTTCACATTTTTTTCCCTACCAAGTACATGAACTATCAAGGACATTAATCTGCAACTGAGCAATGAGCGCATCCTTTAGAAAGGCATCCAATCTTGATTTCAGACTCCAAGTGATGATAGAATTACAAGACCCAGGAGAATTTACTCTTATTTATTTAAACAAACGAAACAAAAAGTATTTCCTACTTGAATGAGATGAGCTTCAGCTTCTAATCTGGAGCTTTGCTTGTCCTGCCTGCAAGATTACACATCCCTCTAGCAGCATTTATCTTCTTTGATCTAGATTTTATAGAATGTGAAAGGAGATGATAGACATGTTTCTTAGGAAAGAATTATTAATGAACACTAAATGTTTTGAGAAAAAAAGTCACTTCCTATTGAACTTCTTAAGAATTGGCTTTAAAACAACATTGTTTGTTTTTTTATACTAAACATGATAATGCATGCCATTTCAAGGAAAAGGTACATACCCTCAAATTTTTCCATTTGGGGAGTTGTACTGAGTAATTACGAAAGAAAAATTGTACTGATTTTAAACATTCTGAAACAAAAACTACCCAGTAGATATATTGTAGCTGTTTTCAATTTTAATCACATTTTAATTCCGATTTTAATCATTCAAATTGCTTTATTTGTCACAACTTTAGACTTTAACTTCCTTGTACAAAAGGGTTACCCTTACTAAACCAACACTTATGTTATACTTGCCTCCATATAAAATGATAGGAGATAATTTATTTGTACAATATAAATGCTGGTGAAAATATCCATTGCATGGGTTTAAATGATGTAGAAAAGCTTCAAGAATTCCCAAATCCCTGGAGCTAATGAACAAGTTGCCATTTCCCTCAACAGGGATTTTATTCGGAACTTCTGTACTAACTTAGGGAACTCTTGTTATACTTCTCTATCTATAAACAACCTCCATATTTTTCTTTCTGAAAACAGCCCCTGAAGCCCAAAAAGTTTAATCAGTGTGAGGAAGTCTGAAATTTACATGTCAAGAAAGCAGACGGTTGACTAGAAAGTAGATGTTTGTAAAATACAGATGCAAAGCCCAGACATTTTCCTGTTTGGTTCTGCTGTTGGATTTTTAGAAGTTACTTTTCTAGCCATTTTCATTGCCCATTATTCTTAATAAAGATTTTGTTGGGTTATGAACTGTTTTCTTTGGGCCAGGCAAAAGGTGCTAAGATGTTTTCTCTGGAATTTAAAGATTCTTTTTTCGTAAGAGTAGGTATGTTATTCTGCACCGAGTGGGAAGTCTGAAGGGGGAAAGCTTACAAATAATTAATTTGAGGAAAGGTGAAACACTGTTTACTCTCTGATTGACTTCTGGGAGAAGGGAGGCAAAAATAAATCAAGACATTCCACTCTGTGAGTTTCAACTTGTATGGATTTCCCATTGGTAATGTTTCACTTACTATGGTTAAGGACTTTGTGTAATGAAGTAGATTAATATATATGGGAGAGCGTCTATGCCGACAAGGTTTGCTTGATCCTGGACCAGTAAACACAAGGTTTTCTGTTTAAATCATTTGTGCCAGCCACCCCTTTTAGACTGTCTATTTCACTTCCACTGCAACAACCTCATTTAAGCTGTACCTGCCAACTCCCGACAAAAAAAGGTGTATTTTTAATTTGCCTGAGATCACACACTTTGACATAAAACCACAAAAAGGAGCAACTTCATGGTTGCTGCTGCTCTTTCTTTCTCCAATGTTTCGAAAAAAGAGAAGGGAAAGGGGGACAGGAAAGAAGCTATGTGAGCTGTGTGTGAGAGGGATGGAAGCATGGAGCGGGCTGTCCTGCTTCCCACAGCTGGGGCTGAGTCCCCAGTTAGGTGTTTCACTACTGCCATCCACTATGCTATTGATACACAATACCTCTTGCCTGACTTATGTATTTCTCTGTGCTGGTCACCTTACTTGGTGGACTACTTTTCTTCTTAAAAGTGGGGAAATGAAGGAAAAAAGGCAGCAGAAGTTGCCTTCCCAAGCTGCTAGCTTTTCCTGGCAGATGCATAACTAGCTGTCCAGAAGCCCTCTAGCACTGGTGTCTGCTGAATTCCTCATAGACCTGTTCATATTCCAAAGAAAATCACTGCTCTTGTCTTCAGCTGTTGCCTCTGTTGGAGGTCCTTGTGGAGAAGCCAAGAGCTGGGGTGAATAAGGTCTTGTAGTGGAGAAATAGACTAGGTTTTCTGGGCTCTTCTCTCATCTGTGCCGTTAGATCCCTACAAATATACAAGCAAATACAAATAGAAATATAAAAACATTTGTATAAGTGAAAGTACATATGAATGATATAGATGTATTATAACAAGAACAAAGTGGAAAGAGTTCTGGGTCTCCTCCTCCTGAACCAGTGCTGAGGCATATACATTTTATTTGAGGTTAATCAGGGAAAACTGGAGAAAAGCATAAGTAAATATAGGCATGCCATGAAACCTCAGAGAATGTGGCCATGGCATCTTTAAAGAGGGATGGTGACTAATAATGCTGAGGATCCAAAACCTGTACCTTGTTGGAGCTGCTAATGTCTTAACCAGTTGCTAATACTTACGTTGCCAACAGCTTAACTCAGCACAATTCTAAGGTCTGGAGATGGAGTGATCTCTTTTCCTGTCAGGTCAGGATTCCTTTAAGTCCTTCCTTTTTTCTCTCCCTCAAGCATATTTGCATGACAAAAGCATTTTTCTGGGAGTCACTAGCAGGCGCAATTCCTTGTAATCTTCCAAGGCTTGCTCATATGTATTATTTTGCACGCATTATGCAAATTTTCAAAATATTGTGTTATCTCTACATTGTTGATGTAAATCCTTTCACAGAAACTGTCACAACCAAATTCCCTGTTCTCTCTTCCTCTCTTTTTGCCAAGTCCCTTAATGTGAACTTGTGTATAGAATCACAGAATGGTTTGGGTTCGAAGGGACCTCAGAGCCCACCCAGCCCCAACTCCCTGCCATGGGCTGGGTGCCCCCTCCCCAGCTCAGGCTGCCTGTTGCCCATCCGTGGCCTTGGGCACCTCCAGGAATGGGGCACCCACAGCTCTCTGGGCAGCTGTGCCAGGGCCTCACCAGCCTCTGAGTAAAGAATTTCCTTCTAACATCCAATCTTGATCTCCTTTTTAGTTTAAAGCCATTCTGCTTTGTCCTATCATTGTACATCCTGATAAACAGTCCTCCAGTTTTCTGGAAGGCCACAATGAGGTCTCCCCAGAGCCTTCTCTTCTCCAAGCTGAACACCCCCAGCTCCCTGAACCTCTCCCCATAGCAGAAGTGCTCCAGCCTTGTCAGCATCTTCGTGGCCTCCTCTGGAGCCGCTCCAACAGCTCCACATCCTTCTTGTGCTGGGGGCCCCAGGCCTGGATGCAGGACTCCAGATGGGGCCTCACAAGGGCAGAACAGAGGGGGACAGTCCCCACCCTCTCCCTGCTGCCACCCCTCTGTTGATGCAGCCCAGGATACTGTTGGCTTTTTGGGCGGCAGTTGTGCGCTGCTGGCTCTCGTGTAGCTTTTTGTCCACCAGTACCCCCAAGTTCTTTCCCACAGGGCTGCTCTCAAGGAGTTCTTCTCCCAGTCTGTACGCACATCTGTGATTGCCCTGACCCAAGTGCAGCACCCTGCGCTTGGCCTTGTTGAGCCTCATTTGGTTCTCATGGTTCTACTTCTCAAGTTTGTCCAGGTCCCTCTGGATGCCATCCCTTCCTTCTGTTGTGCCAACTGCACCACACAGCTTAGTGTCATTGGCAAACTGCTGAGGGTGCACTCAATCCCACTGTCCATGTTACTGATAAAGATGTTGAAGAGCACCAGTCCCAAGTTGGACCCCTGGGGACATCGCTCATCACCGCCTCCAGCTGGACATGGAGCCATTGGCCACAACTCTGTGGCTGCGACCATCCAACCAATTTCTCATCCTCTGACTGGAAGCATTTCTCCCATTTGCCGTTCCCCTGCCCTGCAGCAGCCCCTGTAGGCTGCAGTCTGCTGGGAGCAGCCGTTGCCGCCCACCTCACGCGTGAGGGCGGTCACGTGGCCACCGCTAGCGCCGTGCAGCCCTGGGCTGAGCCTCGCACCCGTCCCCACCCACTGCTGTGGGTGAAGAGCTCGGATCCTTCCCGGTGCTGCTGAGCGTGCTGTCGTGTGGGGGTGGGAGCGCAGGGGGTCTCTGACCGCTCCGTGAGGTCAGTGAGGTGTGATGCAGGTCAGCAGAGAGACAGCAGGAGGGACCATGAGACCCCCGAGGTGGGCACAGCGGTTTTACTGAGCTCCATGACTGACACAGCATGCATCTGCTCTGCGAGCAAAGGCCTCGCTGCAGCTTATATCACACTTAAATATGCAAACCCTTTCTTAACCTGAAGCTGTCATAGGCAACACCCCCTTCAAAACGAGACAAACAAAAAAAACCTAAGTCATTTTCCCAGGAACAGGTTGCAGATGTTTTTTCTTAAAAAATGCACACACTGCGCCGTG
This sequence comes from Penelope pileata, assembly GCA_013396635.1. NCBI lineage: Eukaryota > Metazoa > Chordata > Aves > Galliformes > Cracidae > Penelope > Penelope pileata. The sequence goes on along the minus strand of WBMW01003829.1, from coordinate 338,948 downwards.
GTGCTCATCAGATTGCTTTACATTTTTGATTTTTAGGCTCCTCCCACATAATGCTATTTTGCACACTCTTCTTTCACCCCCCAGCACTGAGCTCTGAAAACACGCACGCAAACCGCCCCAGAAGTCATCGTGAGATGGTGTGGGTGCTCCCAGGCAGCAGGAACAATGGGGTTGCACAAGCCCTCGGCTGGGTGCTGCTGGGTTTAACGAGGGGCGGTTGGTACATGCTGGCACTGCTGTCGTACCCCGGAGCCACAGCAGCGATTTCAGGTGCCGGTGGCAGCGTGAAGGTGAGCCCCAGCTGTAGCGTGCCTTGGAGAGCGGAGCGTGACAGAGCAGGCTGAGAAAGCGGCAGGGAAATAAGCTGATTAAATCCAGGGGAGAAATGAGAATGGCAGGAGCAGGATTGCTTCAAATTGCCCATCACCTGTGCTGTTTTCATTGCTCGTAGAGCTCCTATGGGGGAGAACATAACTCTGTGCACTGGTAGAATATTATGAATAACCCAAATATGGAACACATGCTGTCCTGAATCAGAAATCTCATCCTTCAGGGTTTAAAGTGATCCCTCAAATATCAGGGATTAAGGGGGGAATTGAGCAGCGTGGCGTTACCTCTCCCATTCCGGAGTTTGTTTTTGCCTTCTCCTGGAGCTGCTAATAGCTACCCGAGGCACACCTGGGAGCCACTGGGGACGGCATTAGCAGTGGGTGCCCCTCTCAGACACATGCTTCTCAGGTACGAAGAGATTCCTCTGGTCTGCAGCCCATCCCACAAGAAGCGTCGCTCGGAGCAAGTTTCTTCTCAAGCCGACTGGCTGTGTTCCTGCTGTGCGGAACAGGGTCCGCGTCTCCTCTGGGACTCTTTAGGCTCTTGTCCATATATGTGAGGCTGTGCATATGTTTTTCATTTCAAACCATAATCTGAAAGGTGTGTTGGGGCCTGGGAGGGTGTGCTTGTGTAGCACAATGCCAAAGAGATGTACTGCCATGTGGGAGGACGGCAGGAGGCAAACCTGCCCTGCTTGTGCCCGAGCTGCCGCAAGGACCACAGCAGAGATTCATCTTCTGGGGAACCTGCTGCTTCGTTCCGAGCGAGGGGTCTGGCCCAGGCTGATAGAGCTGCTGGGGGGACGGACAGGGTAACAGCAGGAGGGCAAGCAGCGTTGTTTTGCTACACGGGCTCAGTTAGTGTTCTATGAAGGCGATAGACAGGAGTTGTAGGAACTTTCCGGAAGGTACTGATATGTTGTTACAGGATCTCTCCTGGCTCAAGTATTGTTGGGAAGTTCTGAGTTTTATAAAGAAACGTATTTTCAAAAAATGGAGTGCGTGTTTAGGACTAAACAAATTATTTTGTGCAGTCCACGGCAAACTAGCGTGGAATGGAAGCTGACATTCAAATCGCATGGCACCTGTGAGCCAACGCTGCTACTGTTACCTTCTTAGTAACTGCCAGGGTTTAGGGTTTGCTTTGAGGTCTTGCTCACAAGTCACTCTTTGGCACTCTGTAAACAGAGAATAACTGGTGCCAACTGGTATACGGCAGTGATTTGTAATACACTTAGAGTAAGTGCTAAGGTGGAGTGGAGGATGCATCTAATCACAGACTCTGTGGGTTTTTTTGAAGGATCTAAGGCCCTTGTTTGTCAGCCTTGGGTGTTTGCCTTATTCCCTGAAGGCATGGAGAAAAGGTGAATTGCACAAATAAAAGTTTTGGCATATTTTGCTTCTTCCTGCAAGTTTTGAGCACACCTATCCTGCATGACGCGCAATAGCTTCAGTAAGAGGAACCCTTTTTAGTTGTTTCAGGTTTGGGACAGGGTTTATTTCATTTTGAAATTATTATCCTGGCAGGAACTTTTGTAAGAAAAAAAATCATTTGACTCATTTTACTTGGCCATTGAGTGATGTGGGTAATTATGTGTTGTAATTTTGCTTATTGCTGGAAACTGTCTTACTGTGACTTTGTGTTTGGGCTTACAGTCTGATTTGTAGTGAAGAATAAGGAAGTCTTTTCACTGATAGCCAATTTTTTCTTCTTCCATCTCTCCAAACCCCTTGTGCACAGATGCTAGTCAGAGACTTGGCCAGAGTACATGCTCCCATAATTCTCTCAATTACAGAGAACTTTTGTGCAGAATTAGTGTACAGAATTAGTGCATACTATTTTGCCTGGGAATTTGATTTTGTTGATACCAGGTTATGGCATCTCAGTGAAGTCCTGTGTGCTGCTGTCTTGATTTTGTCCTTTCCAGAGAACAAAAGCTTTTACTTTTTGAGACAACATTGGTTGTTGTTGTTTTTCTCATATCAGGTCCTGTGTACTGCAGCTCTTCGTTTCTCATAAATCATCCCAGAATACGTTTCTTATAGCCCAGGACATGGTATATGTAGCTGTATTGACCTGTTCTTTCACAAATGCTTTAACTGAAACAACTGAAGTATGTGGGAGTCACTTGTGACAGTTGTCCTAAGCCACGTGAACCACAGAAAGCTGCAGTGAAAGCTCCTGCCCTATACCCCTAGCCAGGAGTTAGAGAAGATCATGTATCCACAACTTAGTCCGCCGTGTACTGCAGTGCTTAGGAGTCTTGCCCAGGGATTGTTGTGCTGAGTTAGACAAAAACTGAGAAGAGTATTTCTCATCCCAGAGGTGCTCGGATGAGCTGCTGCCCACTACATGATTTATAGAACGTGTTACACATCAACAAGATGTTCTCTGTTGATAATGATGCCAGCTCAGTCTGTACAGTGCAGTGGTTTCATTAATAATGAAATAATTGAAATGTCTCTTGGATTTCCCATGGGTTAGCTGGGACAAAGAGTTCCTTAACTTGTCGAGCCCAAGTTGGCCATTCCTTCCCCCCAGCCACCACTGATTTAAGAAAATGTCAGCCATTTTCTAGATGTCAGAGACACGGTATCTTCAAATCTGTGGCATGATTGACTTGATTTTAGAATGACTTAATCCTCTCTTAAACACTGTTAGGCAATGTCACGAGGTTGTGTGAAGGTGATTTCTTTTAATCATTTTTGGAAAGGAAAATTTTTTTGATTTGGTTTTCTGTTTATAGGAGCTCTGCTAATCATGGTCAGTATGTGCATCTGGCTTTTCTTGCAGTTTCTGCAGGGTTAAAAGCTGCCTTAACTGAAGCACATCTTAGTATTGGGAAAGGAAGGTATAAGTACAGCCACGCCTCTAAATTGATTATTCTTGTAGGACTTACTCATCCTATTTTGGCTGTTATAGAACACAATGGGAGCAATTCCAGCTCAAGCACATCACTCCACCGTCAAGCGGACCATGATGTCATGAGGAATTCCTTGTCGTAAGGGATGTCTCCCAAGGAGAACGTTTTCTCTGCTGGAAACCAGCCATCCGCCCACACACTCCTTCTCCACCCAGCTGCTCCGTCCAAATAACCAAACCAAAGGGAGTGCTTTGATTAATTGGGGTGAGTAGGAGTGATGCCATGACAATACAATAGTGTGTCTGCTGTAGCCTATTCTTGATTTGCATTTGATTGTTTGCAGTCCTACCCATCTATAGCCAAAGGCAAGAAGTGATAACCTGTCATGTTATATAAAAACGCATTTGGAAAAAAGTGGAGTAATATGAGATAAATAGCATATGCTCTTTGAGTCTATTCTTTCCAAGCAGTTCCAGTCATTCCACAACTTGCTGTTTTCTCTTTTTAATAGTTTATTTCCAGATAGTTTCCATCTGCAAAAAATAAAATAAAATTGAGTGAATGAAAGCATAATCTATTGCATTTCGAAAGGAGATATGAAACAAGGAGTGTTAGAGTGGTGTTAGAGGAGTGTCAGACCCTTAGCAAGTGGACAGGAAAGCAAAAGGGTAAATGACATTGGTCATGCAGCAGTTGGACAGAAGGGCTTCTGCTCCATGAGGCAACTGTGCTACTGAAAGTTGTACACTTTTGAAGGAGGTTAACTGTTTTCAGTTGAGCTGAAAACAGCAGAGAATCATGCCATAGGACTTGAAAAGTTCCCCTCTTTTGTTGAACACATTCTTTGTTCTTCTCTATCTGTCTGTCAGTCATTTAAGTTATGCAATAGAATTAACTTATTGATAAAGCGTATAGTAAAATCCTGCTGGCTCTGTTTAAGCTTGTTTTGTTAGGATGTTTTAGAAGGCTTTCCCACCATGTGTATAACATAGCCTCAGGAGGAGAGGGCTATCCATTCTATAAATAGAGAGGGCCTAAAGTATGAACTGAAGAAGCCCTTGACAAATGGAGGATGAAATACTCCCATCTCTTAAAATTACCTCCAAGAGTCACACTCTTTGAGGTGAATTGAATACTAAAAGAGTATTGGTCAAAGTAGAAAGCATGGAAAGTCTTCTCTTCTGTCAGGGGAATGGGAGCCAAGCCTCAGTACTGACAGGTCCCTCTGTTTTGGACTAAGCCAAATTAACTAACAAACCTAAACATGTGAATTCTTCTCTCAGAACAGAGAGCCTGAGGATCTCGTTCTCCATGTGGGTACCCTGCATTGGCTTTTTCACATTTGATCCCACTGGACTGAGAAATTTTTCTCCAATGAATCCTTTGCAGTGTGATTTCCTTTCCTTATCTTCAAGCAAATCACTCCTAGACACAAAATGTTTAAGCGTGGAACTGCATGGAGGTGACTTTCTGGCTCCTGGATTAGAGCTAACTTGTTTCTTGCTGATACAGAGTGCAAAGCTGAAGAGCTATAATTGTAGATGAAGTGGAGGTCTGTGTGCTCAACTGCACACGCATGGACATGTTAATTTTAAAGGATCTCCTGGACCCTTGCTCTCGTGCCAGCTCATGGAAGCATGAGACATTTGTCTGTTGATTTGAAGTATCAGGTTTCCAATCCTTAGGAAATCAGGTCTGAGAAGAGCACGAAGATGGAGGTTATTCTTAACTGCTGCAGAGATGGACAGGCACGTCTCATCTGATTTAGTTACCTGTGCACTTGTGATAGCACAACACACTACATGGCTATTTTGGCTCTAAAAGTCACGTGGAGACACTTGCTTCAGCTTAACCTCCTTCAAATGAGCTAAAACAAAACCCAGTCTTTCTGATGCAATTAGGATTTCATTAGATTTCCATCGAGATAGTTGTACCAGTCTAAATTTACACCTCAAATTGTTCTGGTACAGCTTAGTTCTACAGACACCTCGTGTGCGTTTAGGCAGTTTGAAAGCATAGCCATAGGTGTGGGATTGTCTTGTGCATGAGAAATGGGTGTTGGCTCCAAAATCCACTGTTCTTGGGGCCTTGCCAAGTCAATCCTAATGGAGTACCAGGTGTGTGGGTGTGTGTATGAGCAAATGGATGTGCGTGCATGTGCGTGTGTTGAGACTTAAAGCTGGAAATAGGGATGGGCAAATAGCTGTTGAAAAAGAATTTTGCTTTTGCATTGTTCAGAGTATAACCTCACAAATTGGTTAATTTCCATCAAATAATTATCTGAAGTTAAACCACAAACAGTCAGGAGATATTTTGATTTTTCCTCTTAAAAATTTTTACAGGTTTTTGTGTTATAGCATGTAATGCAAAACTATTTTCACATTCATAAGCATGCATACGTACCCCCACCATCCCTTTTTATACCCTTCAGTGAAATGCATGTGACATCTGACTCGTATTTTCTTGTCGGTCTCCTCCTTCATGATTGCAGCTGTTTTCTAGGGGGAGAAAAGTGTCTTTCTGACCCTTCTCCCTGCAAGGGGAGATCTTGGGAGGCTGAGCATGTCCCACCTGCAGCACCTAAGGCAGAGCAGGGAGCAAACCAGCAGAGCTGTCAGCGCTGGGGCACCGGCATGGCACTTTGCTTCTTCTACCTGCGGAGGAGGCCTCTTCCCAATAGAGGGAGGCAAAAGATAGACAGCGGAGAGCTATTGCTTCATTGGGAAAGAAGATGCGTGTGGGTGTATAATGAGGGGACTTTACAAATAATTCCTTGGTGATTATTCATCTTAAGGGGCATTCAGTTGCCTTAGAGATATCCCACGGAGTACTTATTTTGTAGAGAAGTTCAGATGTGCAGGATTTTAATTTCGGTGCTTTTTGTTTCCTGCCCAATGGCAGAAATCATTTTCATAATCTGCCCTGGGGACTGCGCTGTCTCTTGTACGCTGGTTGTGTGCACAGCCTGTTTTGAAATATGACTTTTTGTTTTGAAACTGAAATTGTTCCAACTAATAATACCTTCCCTTCAGATTTTAATTTTTCAGAAGTGACCCACCCACTATTGAATAATAAGGCTTGATAACTATAGTTTCTCAGATAATATGCAGGGAGCTGCCAATATTGCTTTGGGACTAAATCAGGAAATCACTGGCCAGTGCTATGAAGGAATCTGTCATCCAACTGGGATCACCGACCCTCAAAATCTTTTACGTAGTCATGTAGAGGTCTCCTATTTTAAGATGTCCTGCATTAACAAAAAAATGACCATACAGATTTAAAGAACAGAACAAAAGACAACCATTTCCAGGTTAAGAAAAACTGTATTTCACTCCAGAGTAAGTTAAAATCACACACTTAAGTGAAATATGCAGTAAAGGACATTTATAGTGGAAACATTGACTGACCTTTACCAATAGCAGTGGGGCCAGCTCTGCTGTAACAACAATTGGAAATAGCAGGCAGTAGCATTATAAGGTGATATAGGCTAGGACAAGTTCTTTTCCTTAATGTAGCCTGAACATTCAAAGAGAAAATCCCAGAGCGGCTGACTGAACCTCATCTTTTTTTCCACTAATTGGCCACAGTTTTGTACTCTGAAGTTGACAGAAATTACTGCTCTTATACGAGCCCAAGCCTAAGCATTGCCAAAAGTCATTTTATTTCAAGCCTCTCAGAACTGCAGTAAAATTTCCTATATTGCTTACCTAAGAGACCAGGAAGTTGGCCATCAGTCTGCTTAGTGAAAGGCCCTGAGCTTTATATGACATAAAACTTTATTTCTCCTATCTGTGGGAAAATGAAATCAGGGCACTTCCAACTACGATGAGGATATGGGATGGTAGGCTGAGCAAAGAATGATTCCAGTGCTCCGGGTTTTCAGATTCATGGCCCTGGCTGCCACTGTGAGCTTCTCCTGGAGACTGTGCAGCTGGGGAATAAAAAGATCTGGCTCCTGGATCTTCTTGCTCTTGCTGTGTGCCAGCTCTCCCCTTGAGGGAGGGGGCTTCCTTTCCTTTCTCATCAATGTGCAAATGGTATGAGGAGTCAGCGACAAGATAGGAGGAAAACGGTGTAATGATGCAAGTCTCACACGGTAGCATAATCTGAACCTAATACGGGGACCCACAATTCAGATCTTTTTTGTATTCCTGGCTCTGGTGTGTGATGCTGCAGGAGGCTCATCAGCAGTCACACTCCTGTAAAAGCCACCAGCTCTAGAAGGCAAGGTTGTCTCCTGCTTGGTAGCTCCCTAGCAAAATGTATTTTAGGGCTACAGCAAACAGACAACTAATAATAGCATTGGTGTTTGCTGCTGCTGCTGCTAAGACTTGGAACTTCAACTTTTCAAGATGATTCAGATTAGTATTTCTTGTGATCATGTAAAGGCAGTGCACAGGCTTTCATAGCAGAGCTTGCTCGTTATCTGGGAATCTGCTGGGCTGCTTCACTCATCCAGATGTTTAATAATGCTACGGACCTGCAGCTAAGTCCCCCAAACAATTCTAGCACAACTTGTTCATCTTATTTCCACAAGCTCATGAAACACTGTGCAATAGGTGCCATCACAAGGGCCAAATTCAGAGGTGAGTATAAGTGAGTTTAAACAAGCTGAAATTCAGAGGCAGTCTACATTAGTGCAATCTACTAATTTACTTGAAGGCCTTTCAGTTGTGTGTTCGTCACATATCTACTCCCTGAAGTACTAAACTTATTAACTTAGGCTCTTCGATTCACTGGGCCAAATTTAAAGATATTGTATACATTGTTTTCATCCATTGCATTAATTTCCACTTCCTGCAGATAGTCCTGCACCAAAAACTTCAAAGATATGATGAGATGAAGTATCCTTTCCCCTAAAATAATTTATACTTTTGTTTTGGTTTTATGCCAGTTTAAATTCCCTTGGATGTTAGCCTAGTGCTTAACTATAAAGGAGTTTATAGTTGAACATTGTCTAAAAGTAATTATGCTAGGGCAAAGTGAAGCTTAGAAGCAGAGAAAAATAAGTCTTGGTTGCATATTTGGATTATATAATATATATGCATATACACACATACATATGTGTACATATGTACATAAGAATATTCTCCGAGTAAAGTTTTCCAAAGTCACGAAATAAATGTCATGTTTTTCAGATCAACACTTGTTGCACGAGCATCAACAACTGAGGTAACTCTGTAGGCTTTCACTGGTAAGACAGAAGAATAGATGGAAATGGCTTCTTTGATTCTAGTCTGTCCAGCTACCTTGCTTGAAAGCAAGCCAGAAATACTGAGAAAAGAGAAGTACTCTGGGCATTTCAACTTCGTGCCAGAGTCAGCAAGGTGAATAGATACTTTAAAATGAAACCATGACAAATTTTAGTCTTCTGACCATGCAGTTTACTTTCAAGATTAGGGCACAGACTTAAAAAATGCTATTGCCTGGACTCTTATGCCCCAATCCCCAGAAGACAACTGTTCTCTGCATTGCAAATGAAAAAAAAAAAAAAAAAAGTAAAGAATTGAACTGGCAGTAGTTACTCATTCAGATCTTTTGCTGTCCTAGTTGCTGCGGTAGGAGGATTGTCATTCAGGTGCTGTGTGAGTGCTGAATCTTTTTACATATGAGAAAAGTAATAGCTGGAAGGAATTTGTGTAGCTCTAAAACATTTTTGATGTTGAAATCTGTCAGCTCCATCCAACTGGGCTAAATACAGACAAGAAATCAGAAATGGGATCCAGTGTTCACCCTTAAGAGGTGCAAGATGAAACTTCTGGTCCAAGGAGGCATTCACAAAGGTGATACAGTATTCCTTTGTTTTCCTACTCTTCTAATCCTGGATCGTGCACAAAAGTCTTCACTGGCCCACAGCTCTGTATCTGGATGTGCAGCTGGAATAGTAGAGGAATTAGCTTGAATAAAATCAGGGAAAATCCAAACCAAAATCAAAACTGGTCTGAGATTAATGGAGAGTGGGCAATTCATTGTTAGTGTTTGTGAGCACCTCTTAACTTTTTGGCCTGGACACGATTGCGATATTTCTTCAAAAGACAGGAAGTACAAGATAAACCTCACATGAAAACCTCTTCCTCTGTGATTTCGAACCTAATTTTGTTGATAAACCATATGTATACATTCTGACTTGGAAATGTCAAAATGTTTATTTTCAGTCAAAATATTTCAACATTTCGGACTACAAAAATGTTCTGAACTTGATTCCGTGGGGAAAAAGCTTTGGGTGTTTAATCTTGATTTGAAATGAAAATCATAATTTCCTGAGGAGGAAATCACGATTTTTTTGATCAGCTCAGTTTAATACCACAGGTGTTTTATTGCACTGCTGTCCCTCACATAGACACTCTCAGATTTCTGCCAGCCTTTCAGCTCACCCATCTGCTTAGTATTGTGTGAATGCAGGTTAGCTATGTCTGCTTGGTGACCGCTGTTTGGTAAATAGTCTCGTAAATAATGGGCATCTTAAACACTGGGCTCAGGCTGACCAAACATCTCACCAGTAACTGATGTTAAAACATGCCAAGTAGTCTTAAAAAACCTGTATGTGCTCAAGCTGTTTCTGATCTAATTTATACCTGCTTATAAAAGCTTTCACTCCAGTTACACAGATTTACATGAGCGTAAATGAGACAAGGATTTGGCCTATATCTTTTTTCCCCTTGTTTAAACAGCAACTACTCTCTCTTCCTTCTGGATCAGACAGGTCACATTCAGACTCGATTAAACTGGTTGTGTTTGGATTGAGGGGAAGTCCATGTTTCCATGACTGGGTACTTGGGGTATTTATAGCAGTCTACCCGCAAAAGCAACTGTCTTGAGCAATAGGCTGAAGGCTGGGATAATTAGATGATGCTGAGAATCCTTCCTTCAGGGCCACTCTGGCCAGCATGGGCGATCAGTGCTGTGCTGTCATAACAGCAGCAGAGACATGCTGTTAATTATGCCCTTCAGATCTAATCTTTCTGGAAGGACATCCTTTTCTTTGTAAAAACCCTTTCTGTAAATGACCTGGGTTTTGCATCTTGAATTCATCATTCGCAGCTGACTTCAAAGCGAGAACGGCACTGTGCATTTAATAAGATGATGGGCTGGGCACAGGCTGACCAGGGACTGCGTGCGGCTGCCGAGAGGGCAGGAGAGGAAGGGCCTTTGCTGCAGCGCATTTGCAACATGGAGGATCCTCAGCAAGCAAACTCTGCTGTAAACATTTAGGAAGGAATGGGCAGTGTGCCAGCAGGGTCTGTGAGTGATATACAAGGGGCACACTCAGCTTTTGGCTTGATTAATGTGTGCAAGAGATATAGGCAATCAATTGCTGTCATGTTGATGTTAATTAATGACCTGCAATGCCTAGCTCACTGTGTTCGATAGTGCAGACCTGTTAATTCACTTACTCCCAAGGTTTGCTTTAGCAGATGGAAAAGGATTATTTTACCATATTTTCAATGGCAATTCAAGTCTATTTTTATCTCTTTTTTTGGCTTGTGTGAAAGGAGACAGCCACCTGTTTTTTGCAGGTTGTTTTCAGCACTGCAATCCAGATTAAAAATTGGCCTCGCTAGCACTTCATGGAAAATGAATTTGTTGCTCTAGCACAGAACACTGGAAGTATCCAGGGCCAGTGCTGGCATCCAGCTGTCCGCAGTTGTGTGATCTCTGGCTCCAGCAAGCAATTCTGGGTCATCAGGATCCCCGCTGCTGGGTTGCACCATCTGTTCCATAGGCTGCCCAAGCCTCCAGGTTTTGACATGAAGTGCTAGAGAATGGGCTGAGTGTGGCAGGAGTTACTCTGTGCGTGGCTCCGTTCAGTACTGCCTTAAATGTCTGTGAGAATAAGGATGCTTTAGGAGAAGATCTGGAGAGTCGTAATGACTTTTGGGAACATTCAACATTTTAGGTGGACGGTCTTTAACAGGGAATTACTCACTTCCAGTCTCCCTGGGGTTTAGCAGTGTCTGGTTTTAGAGTTCATCATTCTCCACTCCTTACATTAGTGTGAACTGTCTCTCTCTTATGTGAGTACCCCTTAGTTTTCCTTGCCTACTGCAGCTCCCTCTCCAGCATCTCTGAAGTGTCACCAGGTCAGCCTTGGTAGTTGTTACAGATGACTGTATTTACAAGCACCTGACTCAGAGCTCCTTTTATTCATCACTGGGTACTCCACCAGAAGAGCTGAGCAGTGGTGTTATTTGTTCCAGCTTCTGTCAGGGTGACTGTTATTTTGTTGTGGTTGATTTTGATGGGTTTTTTTCTTTTTTTGCAATTCCATTGTCAGGCTGTCATATTTGTACTTCTGGACCTACTCAAGAAGCATGAGCTCTGATATACCTTTTTGGTCTTTTTGATCCTCTTGCACTGATGAACTTTGTCTTCAATTTTGCTAAATTTTGTACTCATTTTACTGTAAACACCCATTTGTTCCACCGGGTAACACAGCTCTCTGAACATCTGGGAATCATCATGTGTCATGAATGACATGATGTATCCTTGCTGTTAGACTAGCACAATGCTAGATCTGATGGATGGAAGAAATGTGTCAGGGCAAAGATTAATACACACTGGTTTGTGACTTGTGACTCACAGGGTAAACGTGGTCCTCTCTTTGATGGTACAGATCCAAGGTCTGCATTTTTCCTCTCCCATTTTGGGCCTGGTTTATAGCACAGAAGCTTGTACTAATGACTCTAGAGCTTTTGTTAGCTGGATCAGAACCCTTCACTTCAGTCTGGTCCAAAATAGCTAAATAAGTAGTTACTTGTGTATGCCACAGCTGTGCACAGACTTTTCTTCCGGAGATGGTTTGCTCCCCTTAGGCTAGATAACTGATGTGAACGTGGTAGTATTTGCTCTGTGCTCACCTTTGGTAGTCCACCTTGTACAATATCTTCTTTGAGTGCCCTCTGTCTGGAGGATTAAAGAACAACTTCCAAACAAAACAGGACAAGACAAAGGCATTAGTATTCAATTGCCCTGTTACAGTTACATACTGATTTCTGCTTAAAACACCAGCTTGTTCCTCATTCCTGCCCACCTGTGCTTCAGCAACACCATGAAGGCCCCTTGGGAAGCAGCAGGATGGTATCTTAAAAACAAGGGTTGCAGCTCAGCTTCCAGACAGATGTATGGGTAGAGGTGATATTGGAAGTAACATATTTTTACAAGCATACCTGATATTGTAGGAAAGAAAATGCTGAATTTCTAGGTGCAAAAGCCCTTCTTTGGGCACAGTAAATCAAGGCAGGGTTTTTGCTGTGGCCACTTGGTCTCTGTCAGCTATGCCATTGAATTCTTATCGTGTCCTTCAAGAGCTATTCGTATATAGAACAAACCAGAGTATGAATCAAAGCCCTCTGGAGAGCACCGGCCGCTTGTGGGTACACACATGGGCTGCCCTTTGCCCAGGATACCACAGGTCCAAGTAGAAAAGAGATGATTTTATTTTATTAATAAAGCCAGGGAGAGCCTACAGGGAGGGCCAGAGCTGAATGAAAGCCAGAAGTTTCAGCAGTTTATTCCCTGCCTGGCTCCAGCAAGGGCTCCAGTCTGGACAGTGGCAGGTCCAGCAGCAATGAATGTAGTCAGTGCTACGTCCTTTCACTTTTCTGTCTAACACAGAGCAGAAATTTGGCATTGAAACACAATACAAGGGCTGTGTAAAGCAGAAAGTAGCAGAGGAGGCCTCTCCAGATGCAGAAACACCCATGAGTTTCTAGACAGAAGCTCTGGGAATGTCAAAAGGTCAACTATGTTCATTTATACCCTTGTTGGTTTTTTTTCATTTTTCTTTTTCGTCTTTTACCTCTAGTTATGGATTTTTCTGATTTTGATTTTTTTTTTCTTTCTAAGAACTGCATTAACTCTAATTACAGTCTGCCATCTCTCTGTTCATTATTACATACTTGGTGAGCAGGGAGCAGGAAAATAGGAGAAATTATTGGAGGCTGTTTAGAGTGGGAACTATTGTGATGGTCATTAGAAGGGAAATGTGGTATTTTGTCTGTGAAGTTTGTCAAAATGAGGCCAGAGATAAGTAAGCAATAATGAGGCTCTTGAAACCCGTCTGCAGGTGTGTAGCACTACAACAACAGGCAGGTGCAGAGAGTGAGTCTTTAATCAAAGTTTTGGCAGGGATCTCATGCAGTGTCTGCCCTGTTTGGCTTCTGTGCAAAGGAGAAAATTCAGTGGCAAAGGACTTGAATACAAACTGTAACTTCTGTTTGAGCAGAATTTTCTTTCTTTTCTTTTTTAAAATTTCATTTTCACTACCATCTCAGAAAGCTGAAGGCTTGTTCCTAATAGCAGGAATAAGTGACTGTGGCTCCTTGTCCTTCTGAGGATAGTTGGCTCTAATCTACAGATAAATGCATGTGTCAACATTTTCCATAAATACTGCAACTGGAAAAAAAATGTTTTCAGACAAATTTGTTTTAGCAACAGTTGTGATTTATTTTGGATTCCTTACCATTGAGTGTTTGAGCAGGTTAGGTGACCTTTATGCCACATTCAAGGACAATGCAAGGTCCTAGACAGCCACACTTCTGAGTGGGGAAAAAGTATTTCTAACAGTGCAAAATGTCAGTGTTTTATTTAATTAATGTATATCAAATTAGGACAAATATCAGAAGTATCAACATTTGTGCTCTTGGAAAATAAGTATGCAGCAAGAAAAAAAGACAGGTTGTATCGTAAGATATATAGGGGGAACAAAGAATATGAGAGGTCCAGAACTGACTTCCACAAAGCGTCTTAGTGCTCTGATATACCACTGTCACACCTCTTTGGATGCTCGCCATTTGCATCAGTATTTTTTCCAGGAGTCCACAGGTTTTTGTTAGTGAAGCTCCATAGTTCAACTGTTCCTGGTTTCCTAAATCTTGACTGTACGGTACTACACTACTTGGTGACCTGAAAATGCTGGAGCTTTTAAACCAGGTGTTTTTCCTTCCTCGCTCATCTGTGAGCATCTTCAGAGTCTTCTGAAGATAGATGTCATGATGGTTTGTGTGTCTTATTGTATTCGAGCAAGGAAGAGTTATTGCAGTTCCTTGCCATGGGGAATAAATACAGGCTGTAACTCCCATGCTTGCTGTGAAGCAGCACACAGGACCCGAGATTTCCACAACAACTGAGAGAATGCCTTCACTGGCAAACTGTCAGGTACTGGGGTGTGAACCTCTCTCTGCTGCATTAAGCTTTGAGGAGGGTATGTTGCAAGCTGGGGCAAAACTAATGTGGCTATCTGATCGACAGGGAAGATGTATAGCTCTACACCCATCATATAGGCATGAAACTCACCACATGCCTTGCACAGGGGATTCTTGGAGCTGCTGTGAATTGGTCTAAGCGGCAGGTAGTTCAGACTCCCTACATGTTTAAGCCCAAAGGGCACTGCAGGAATCTTCTGTGTGGTCTAGCATCTTTGACAACATGGGTAAGGGTTCTATCTTGTCCTGCTAGCTTGTTTGCAGCAAGAGCTGTGTGGTCTTCACAGTGTTCTTTGAAGTTAATGCAGAGTCACGAGGACACAATTAAGGTGAGCTCTGAAAGGCTGATTTCAGGTGAATCTAGAACATTCAGGAGCACAGCTGGTCTCAGTGCTTGCTGCATACTTTGTGCACAAAAGACAAAAAGCACATGGTAAATTATAGCCATGCCTGAACAGTAGTGTGCAAGAATGTTTTAGCTAAGATAAATTTAAGCTAGCAAACAGCTCTCAGAGGCAGTGAAGTAAAAGCTCGGAGTACCTACCTCTGAATTATAGTGTGTGTTAGTATGCTTTTGGGGCAAGTGAAAGAATATCCAGCAGGGCTGGAAGCTAAAATCTTTGAATAGTTTGAATTTGTTCACGTTCAGCTGATTAGGATGTAATGTGTCTCAGGTCACTACTCTGCTCCAGAATCTCTGGCCTCTCTTGGGAAAGTCATCCGTCTTCTCCGTGTTTCATACTAGATGAGGATTTCAGCACCACAGTGGGCCAGAACCTCTGAGGTGCTCACACAAAGCTTATGGGAGCTACCAGAGTTTAAAATACGTTGAATTATATTATTTTTCTGTCGCTAAGGTGAATGTAACCATCAGTCGTGTCAGTATTGCAGTATATAGTAAATGATAACCACTCTTAAAGAAAACTTCCAGCGGGGTTAACTTGTCGCTGGCTCTCAGTTATATCTATTGCTCTACTCTGTTTGCCATGTAGACCACATTGGGTCAAAGTAGCTCCTTGGTAAACTTAGGGGAAGGAAGGTAAATTGTGATGTCTAAAGGCAGGTAAAAACTGTGCATGTAGCAGAGGGAGAAGCAGATACTATTTGCTAGCAAGGGTCTATTATAGCAGCAGAAAAGAAGCCTCTTTATTTCAAGAATAATGTTGTAAGGATGCTGGTCCTGAAGTTTCAGGCAGAAAAACACTTGAAGAAATTAGAATAAAATGGGGTTGTTTGGCAAACTTCCTACAGACAAACAAAAGCAAGACAAAAGCAGTGACTCTTTAACTAAGTAGTACACTGACAAAGTTAAAAATCAAGGGTAAAAACACTTCCATAGCTACCCCATGCAGATACAGAGGTGATCACTGTTCAAGATATAAAAGTTAGACTCCACAAAGTTTCCAATCAGGGTTTAAGAAGATAAATTTAAGAGGGAACAGAGAACATTTTCCTCCATTTCTATTCTTCTCTAATTTGTCTGATAACAGTCTCTCCAAGGCTGCATCTCCTAGCATGCTAATACAGAGCATATGGTGCAAATAGTAGGTTTTTCCTAAGAGCAAAGTGAAAGCTTATATTATAGATTACCTTGTAAGAACTGATATCAAGTACTAATAAAACTTGCTTATTTGATATTAATATAAATGCAAAGCCAAGTAATGTTGTCAGTATCGATGCTGGAACAGTTCCATCACATGCTCCTCACATCTCTGTTTATCTCTTTCAGGTGATCTCAAAGGAAAATGCTCAAGGGGAATTCAGGGACCAGAGATTTAATGGTTGCAGTTTTATAGTCTTTATCAGACCATCGAAGCTGTAACAGAAAGATAGAAGTTATCACCTCCAAGAGTTTAGTCATCTCAATCAACCTTCGAGGGAAAATCATTTCAGGAGAGCCTCTGGTAAGTCTGAATTAATCCAGATTTGGAGAATGTTATGTAATTTGTGTCATGCTAACACCTGCAAGCTCTAGTCACAGATCAGGAATTTGCTGTGATAGATAAGAAATGAAAACAAAATCAAGTCCTTTTTCAAAACAACAAAAACAAACAAACCAACCATTCCAAAGGGACGGTGTCTTATCTGGGCCATTTTGTGTGTTTGTTTGTTGCATACCATGATTATGTTAAGCACGTGAGATGTGCAGTCAACCTCATCCTTGTAGAGAACTTGAAGCTCTGAAAATTGAGATAATCCCAGACTTTTTCTGTGAACCAGGAGACTTGCAGAGTGTACCTAGGGAGTTTGAGTAATATAAAGTGATCATTAGGACTAGAGATGATTGGTTATTACATGTCCTGACAATGTGTACTAAACACTGTAATGGGATAAATACTCATTGTGGACCTTAGTACAATAACCATTAATCTGTATTTAATTCATTTTCATCTGTATATCTAATATAGTGTGGAGAGTTTGGAAAGATTTCAGGAAGAGAAGTATGGCTGGGATTCTGTGGCCTTTGCAACCCTGGCCTCCAGTGTCATACTGGAGCAATTGAGGAAATCTGGCCCTTCCTGAGCTGCAGAGCTCAGAACTGAGTTGCTGTGCCTCTGTTTGTCTAAAACAGAACATGAGCTAATTCAAATGGTGGCCAGCAATGGCAGAGAGGGAAAAGGCAGTTCAAAGGATCAGTCCTGCTGAAGCACTATCTGTGATCGTGTACTACATTCCCTGTACTAGCCATCCGAAACAGATGTCTGCTCGGATCGGGACCATCCCTCTTGATAGTGAGGTTGCTGTGGAAGCGTACTTACTGTGTGCTTGGCTGGGTATTGCACATCTGGTCAAGGTCTTGAGCTTTATTTCTCTTTTGCCTGATTTGGGACTTCAGAAACATATACTCATATTAAGCCCAGGGCTGTCTTTGTTCCATGAGGCTGCCCCAGCTGGAACCTGTTGCTGGTTGACACAGTCAGATCTTGTATTGAGACTGTTATATTCTTTGGCATATTACACTGCATTTACATCTTTTAATTCACCCCAGAAAACAGATGGGTTGTTTTAAGAACCATGTGTAAGAGCTTCCATTAAAACCATTAAAGGACACCAGATGGGGATGCAGAATACAGCAACTGGGCTGCTTGCTACAATGTTAGACTTCTTGAGACACGTAAGATAAGTTATGGAGATAATCTGCTGAGGAAAGTAGATTAGTGAATCTAGAAAATCTTGACCTATTTGATTCACATATTTAGCTGAAACTGGTTCAAAATATTCAGACCTATATCACTCAGAGTGCAAGTCTTGTGAAATAGATTCTCGTGTTAGGAGTTTCTCCTGCCGCATCGGTTCCTAAAAATCCTTGTGACAGTATGACAGTTGTTTGGTTCTTCTGATTTATAAGTCTAACATCTACTTAAGTGCCTACAATAATTAATAAAAATTTAATCGTATTTATCGCAGTACTTATGTTAAATAACAGAATTCCTAGAAAATGACATTTCAGGGCCACAGGAGCTGTTTCTGAATTCAGGTAATTTTTCTCAATCAGTTTTAGCTAGAATTCTAGGACACATTTAGAAATATTGAAACAGTTCATTTTTGTCAGATACCAGTTTTCCCTTTAGGTAAATACACAATATTTTACTCCAGTTTTATAAAAAGATATTATAAATTATCTAAGTATTATAAAAACATCATATATAATCTTTTGTTTTGAAATTATTATCTGAAAAGTAGCCTAAATTTTAAGAGATTTTCAGAAGAGTTAAGTAGCCTGAAATGAAGCTAAATAGAGCAATTGAGACCAGGAATTATCATGAATTTATTTTAATATTTTCTGAGAGGAAAAACATACTGTGTTTTGGTTTAACAATGGGACCACTGAAATCTGCTTCAGCCCAAGGGTGACACAGCAGTATTTTCCTGTATCTACAAATATTTGCTTCAGATTCTCTTGTAACTTCACAGTGGAAAGCTTCACTGTATTTCATTTTAATTTATCCTTGTAATGGATAGCACAGCCACTTGTTGATATTGAATTTTGCAGATTCTATAAATTAACCCTTTTCTATCTGAGAAAAGTTAAGAACTTCTATTTTACATCCCTATCACAAATTAAATTTGAGGAGTTCAGCATTCAGTGGAGCTGGAATTCTCTATATTTTTTTTTAGCTGAAAGTCTGTTCCTGGAATAGCAATCAAATACATTCTTAAAATGAAATATATATATATATATATTTGATATGAGTATGAAGTGATTCATTCTCAATCCTGTGAATATTCAACTGTAATTAGCAATATATATTTAGGGGAATGCCATGTCTCAAGGCAGTTGGAGAGCCTGATCAGCTCAGTCTTTCCTATGAGTCTGGTTCACTGGCTGTGCACCCACACTCAGCTGATTCTCCTGACACCTAAGGTCAGGCTAAACGTCCCTGGGTAGCCTCATGGGAGGCAAAGTGCTCTGTGGATTCCAGTCTGATGGGAGGAGGAATATTTCAATACCTGGTGGTTCTAGTTCTGCAATTTAATAAATCAACAGACTTCTAGGTTTTAGCTTTAAATGAAAATCTGTACTGCATTTCAGAAACTTACAGCACTGAACTATGAGCTCTTTTCTAAAGCTAAAATTCAGCTCTAGGGTCACCTATTTCACCCATCAGCATTTTTGGACTATTTTATGACTCTGGATACTCTCTACGTGCTACACTATCTGAAATTCCTGTCTTCAGACTAGTCCCAGCTGTGTGAACTGGGAGTCCCAGCTGCTCTCTCCCCAGGAGCACATCAGAGTAGATCTGCATCCACACAAGCATGTAAACACTAAGGCTAGCACGCAAGCCTTACCTCCTGCTGAACTCTGCCATTTACTAATTTATACCTGTTCTAAGTTTTCTTTTCTGTTTGCCATTCTTCTGTGATTTCTTCCCTTAAAGCCTGTGTGGCCTGCCTTCTAGTTCCAATTGAAACAAGTTCTTATATAGCAGTTTCACCTTGAGCTTTGAACAAAAATCAGCAGAAAATTCCCACAGGTTCCTTGCACTCTGCTACCAGAAGGAGGAACACTGCAGGTGCTGAGCGAGTGTTATCAACCTGCCTTAAGTGAGAGGAGAGATTGATAAGGGAAAGCATTGTATTTATGGATCCTGGCATATAGAATAGCACAAGTCCTGTTTGAATGCTTCAGAAATTAGGATCAGATGACTTAGGAACCTCTGGCATATTTGTATCTTAAGTGGTTGCAGATAGTTCTGCGCAGGCTTTCCCTCAGTTGTTGCATGTGCTACTTCTATTTGTCTGAAGGCATGTTGGTGGAGCCTACAAATTCTCAGGAGAGTAGAAAAAAATCCTGCTCTCACTGAGGCTGAATGGCAACAGGGAAGCAGATCTTGCCTGAGATCAGTGGTAGCTTCTGTTCTGTGTGTGCGCGCATCTGTGTAAGCTCATGCAAAAAGATTTTTTAAAAAGGTAAGGTAAAAATTACCTTTAGCATATTTAAGGCATTGCTATCATCAGAGCACCATGAACAATGTGATGGAAAGGTGCTGCAATAGCTCAGAGGGTATGTTTCCTTGCTTCATTTTTTTGTTTGAATTTGCCTGCGTCTGGATCCAGCTGCAGCTGGCACAGCTGCTGGTCCTTCAGCCTGCCAGCAAACAGCAGTCCAAGCAGTTGGGAGTATCAGAAAGTGGGCTGCAATCGCACAGGGCTGTGCAAGCACTGCAGTGGGGACCACCAGCCTCCAGATAGGGCAGGGGAGCCTCCAGAGCTGCCCATGCTGCGGCCTCACCAGTGCTGTGGCTCCCACAGTTTCCGACCCTGGCTTTGGCAAAGGATGCTCCTCTGCCCGATTCTCGCGGTTATGGGTTGGTTTAGCTGTAGAAAAAGCAGTGCTTTTCAATCTCCCCAAGGTCTCTTGAGTCCTCAGGGAATAATAACTCATTGGGGTGGTTCGAGCTTGACAAGGACCTGGAGTTTTATTACTGTAATTCCCTGGCGGTATCTCTCACCCTTGGGGCAGGACGAGTGGGAGTTTCGCCTACAACAGGAGTCAGAAATCTCCTCCTACAGGAAACACCCAGGCCAAAAGGCCTCCATCCACACTAGCTCTTTGGGAGCAACTCATCTGAGATTCAGGGAATATCTAACAAAAGAGAGACCTCGTAAACAGATTTCTTACTTGTGGGCTCTCCTGGCTGCATCATTAGCATTTCCACTGATCAAAAAATCAGATGCAAAGGTGAATGAAAGCAAACAAGTGAATAAATCTTTGCATTTAGAAATGGTGATGGTTAGGGAAATCCCCCTCCGTTCATAATTATCAACCCTATCTTATTCTATTTTATGGGAATAGTGATCTCATTCTCCTAAAAATTATTTGTTATATGTTTACTATATGACTTAGCTCCTTTTACTGTAAGTGCAGATCTTATGTATGGTAAAATCAGTTATAAATGGATTTTCTGTAAGTATTGCATCTTACGTGGTTTCAAGGAGAGCTTTTCTGTCCTGTTGGAAACCAGCTCTGTCCTCAGCGAGGCTTGTCTTAGATGTACAGCATCTTTTTCATGATTATCTCACCTAAACATATTTTCTGATACAACTAAGAAAACGTTTTGTTTGAAATACTGTATGGGGAAAGAGAAGTTCTTTTCTCTGGTGCTGAAGCACACTTTCAAGTTAGTACACAGTATTCTGAAGACTGTCGGAATTGCAGCATGAAGTTCTGAGTACAAATGCTATCATTCAGATGGCCAGCTCAGACATAATTCTGCAATATCCTCATTTGTGTTTAGTTTTGTGCATTCAGGTGTTCTTTCAAGGTTGTCTGTTGATTCAGTCTATGCTAGAGGTCTCAAGGGCTCTAAGTCGTGTAGGGACATATGGAGCAGAATATACCTTAGGGCTGTATCCTTAATGCTCTGATGGCATAATCCCTGTTGCAAGCCGTGGGGCACAGTGCCCAGATTATGCTCAGTTAATACCTTTAAAAGTTCCTAGATACCCCATGGGCATCTGAAGAAAGCATCTCTGTTCTACACATTTCTTCAGTTTCTTTTAAGAAGAATGTTAATATAATCCATGTTAGAGTTCAGTGAAAGTTATTTGGCTTGCTTGTTAGCATGTGTGAATAAATGTGTATATAATTTGCACCAGAAATATAGATTAATGTTTACGGTATACATTAAAATACATGTAACTTGTAATTTTTTCCATTTTCAAACTGTCATACAAAATACATATATATGTATATGTAGTGTGCGTGTATGTGTATTTTTACTAGGAATATTTACTAGGAATATGTTCAATGTTTCTGTGAGTTCAATGGGTTGAATGAAACACCCACGGAAGCTTGCCAGCTATGCTGACGCAAGCTCCAGGCTCATCCTATAAACATTTACGCTTCTGAGTAACTTCAGTCACGTACAAACACTGGGATGAAAGAGATCTTATGGGTCACTGATTACAGTCCTGTGGCATGACAGCAAGTCATATAGCGCTTGTCATAAAATGGCCAAGCGTTATTCTAAAGCTTCCTGAGTTTTCGCCTGCCATCCCTTGTACTGGAAAGTTGTTTCCATTACCTTGTTCGGTTGCTAGTTAAAAACTCTTGCCTCATTTTCAGCCTCAGGTTAGTCATGGATGGTTTCTACCAGTTTGTTCTTGTGTCAATATCGTAAGTACCTCTTTTTCCTCCCTGATGTTTACTCAATGAGACCAATCACTCAGCTGAAGTTATTTATGTGCATTTGCAGCCTTGGGTCCTTGGGGGTGGATGTTCACATGTATTTTACTTACATATAGATAAACAAGCAGAATGGCTTTACAAGCCAACCCCGTCAGAGTGATTAAAACAAAGCAGGATCCTGTAGTAAGTGAGATAAGGATTGTCTCTGAAACAAGTGTCCTTCAGTGTGCGGCTATTTCTGGACAATTGCAGCAGGCTAACTGTGGAGCTCTCTGATTTATATCAGGACAAGTCTCTTGCTCTCATAAAGCATAGGGTGCCACAGTCCAGCATGGATGTGTTCACTGTGAAAGGGGCTATCTGAGTCTGCCCCTTATTTTTCTAGCAGTCAATCATATGTCAGCTGGCAGAGCCGTTTGTTTCAACTTTGGGTCTGAATTGAAGGGATGACTTTCACTTTTTGGTATAGCTCATTCCACATTGGTATTTGTCGTGAGCTAATTAACTTTTCAAAAATGTTTTTTCTTGTTTTTTTCTTTCCTTTACGACCTGTAACTTCTGCGTTTTCTGGAACCGAGACAGGTAGGATTGGGAAAGCGAATTTAAGGTTGTGTGTTTACTGTGAGCAAGGCAGCATGGGCTGTAGGAGAGCTGGTCCTTCTTTTCCCCCTTCCCCTGTGCAATCACACACTGGCAGCACCCAGAGCAGGGCAGACATGCTTCTTTGTGGTGATGTCAGAACAAGGAGGGGAGGAAGGCAAATACAGTATTTCATATGAATTGGCCACTCAACTTCTCTATCCCTTCTGTGAAGGTTACGGGGATGAGAGAAAATGCATCTCATAGGAGCTGGTGAAATGGTGAGTGACGTGGGAGGGACGGAGGGAGGGAGAGGGCAGAAGTCTTACAGCAATGGCCAAGAGTAAAAGTTGACGTGGGAGATTATATGCATGTTTTGGGCTCGGAAATGATGAAATAAGCTAACAGTCATACTTTGGTTTCACAGAGGAAACCAAAGACTGCATGGGATGCATCTCTGTGAGGATGCTCTTCATAAAACAGGCTTGGTTTGCCATCTGCTAGCTTATGCCCAATACCTGGATATGCTTTGTGGGCTTATTCTAAAAAACTGCTGCACTGGTGTATTCAGTTAGCATTAACTTGACTCAATGTTTTAAAGAAGAGATTCCTAATTAAACAAATAATTTTGAATGAATGGAATTTGAGCTGAGAAATAATATGGGTAGAAAACCATTTTTATGTAAGAGGACTGAGGAAAGAAGCTTCCAATAATGAGCTGTGCTTTCTGCTGGCTACCCAGATTCATTTCTGTGTACTCAGAAGCAGAAAGTTGCTGGTGGTGCAGCAGTGCTGAAGGTGACATTTTGGACAGCACTGCGATACACTTGGAATAACCTCTTAATCAAATGAAAGGAGATTTTCTTAAGAATGTTGGCATTGCAAAACTGTAGCTCTATTAGAAAGTTGTTGGCAGCCTGATCCTGCAATGCCAGGTGATTTGTGCAGCAACTCATAACAGCGGTTAAGCAATGAAATCAGGTGCCCTTCCCAGAGGCAAGAGATGAATCACTGAATTACAGGCATGGAAGTGAGATGGAGCAGAATGGATACATGCTAATGAAGATGAGAGATGGGAGAAGTTGGGGTGGATGGTGATCAGTGAGCCCAGAGAACATGCCTTGGTGTTTCTGTTTCAAGCTAAGTGTAAATAGTGGTAACTGGAGGATAAAGATCAGGACCCCAATTAAGAAATTGTTTGGGCAAGCATCAATTGAGAGTAGCTTAGCAGATAGTTATCAGTGGAGTTTCATTGATAAAAAATGTTTGAAGGTTGGAAAAGGGCCCCCATCCGTTCGTCTCCTGGTTCCCTGGTCTCTAAGTGAAGATTCCTCTGTCAGTCACCTGTAGCTTCCTGATGTTCATAGTTTAAATCACCTGAATGAAATTCACCTCTGTCACCATTACTGGTAGTACTCACAAAGGTTTATCACAGCCTATTCTTATGCACAGCTAGAGAACATAGAAAACAGACCTTATATTTTAACTCCACAAACTTCACATAGTTGGCTTTCCTGGCAGATCATGCAGAGATGTTCAAGTGAAATGTGACCTGTGTTGTAGCTTCACAGCACAGGATTCACAGGATGGGATATTTTAAACTTATTTTGCAATCATACTGCATTATCAAGTAGCTGCTTGACGCTTCATTAATCCAGGCGTGCTGACTCTCTGACAATGATCCTTTGTGATAAAATAGTTAAAACCACCACAGACAATGGAGTAGGAGAACGAAGGCTGGAGGTGAACATGGATCTAGTTGGATACCTGCAGTTACGCCTCCAAGCACATCTTTGCACACCTTTGTTTAGTTCAGGCTTTAGTTTAAGTGTGTGTATTCCCTGTTAGTGAGGATGTGTGGGAATTGTTTCACTTCCAGCGCAGCTACCAACAGCAATACAGATGCTGAAGAAAAGTATAAAATGCGGAGTGACTGCCTGGGCTGAGGTTGTCTCAGAAAAGTGGCTAACCACTTTGTTTGTACACCCCTGTGCCGATAAGCCTTCCCACCATGGGTAAGTGACTTCTTATGTGTTTCCACTGATCGAGTACTCACACAGAGCCTGGTGCTGTGAATGTTTTCCACAGACACATTGGATGTACCCAGGAAGGACAGTGGCTGCTCGACTCCCCAGAGGTCTCCCCAGAGCCTTCTCCTTCTCCAAGAGCTGAACAAGCTCCGTTCCATCAACCTTTCTTCCTAAGAGAGGTGCTCCAGCCCTCTGATCTCTTAGAGTGGTTTCATATTTCTCCATATTGAAATGGAAAATCCATGTAAGGCAAGAACAGTGACCATTTTTAGTAATTAAATGGCTAACATGGTCCATATTTAACACTGCATTTAGGCTCAAATTCTAAATCAACTTCAGATTGATTTCAATGTTGAACTGGGTAGCAGAATATGCCCCCACAACCTTAACATTAGGCATGTCACGCTTTTCAAAAGCACAATAAAAATCACAGGCTTTCTATAAAAATATATTTCGGTTTTAGTCAAAAAAAGGCACTTGAGAGAAAATATTGAAGTCATTTTAATACCCTTATGCTCGGCCTGGAAAGAAGCATGCCTTTTCGCTAAAACGTTGTCTAACATGCCCTCATTGTCATTATCCTCTTTTTGCTCTTCAGTATGACTTAAAAGTTTGTCCAATGTCTTCAACAGCCATTGTCTTTATCTTTGTGTCCTTTGTACCCATTTGACATCTCAGTCCTATGTTCTTTGTTAATCATCATCAGATACTGGGCCCTCTTTCAGGAAAAGCTCACTCAAGTCCAGCACTAAGAAACGAGATTGGCATCCAAGCTGCTGACCTCACTGGGAGATGGGTGAAAAACCATTAGTGATCATTATCATTAAAAATGTTAGGAACAGTATTCTTTTTAATTAAAATTTACAGAACAGGTCTTTAGGTTAAGTAAAAATGTGTTGTCACCTACAGATGCTGGCAGTATAGTGTTCTTTTGTCTTGGCAAGGGATATTTTTATTACAAATAAATAACCTGGTTTCCAATACTTCATTCAAATCCTGCTCTTTAGCATTTCTGAAAATCAAATACCTTATACTGCAGTTAGAGTAGCCTCTTGCTTTTAACTGTATCTTAATCTGTAGGTATTACATAAGCACATTATATACATATAGATATGTAAGCTGAAATGTTAATAAAAGCCTACAGGCTGTCATTCAAACCAGCTGACACCCGTTTAGTAATCCTTAGAGCAGGAGAACTCTGCAGCCATTGCAACAGCCCTCCCTCCAAGATATGTTGCTATATGTTCCTTTTTCGTTGATAGATATTTTTGAGAAAGGTTTCACATCCAAACTGTCTTTGTAAACTGTTTTTGGAAGTTCTAAAATAAATATATTTCTTTATACCTGTAGTTCCAAATTAATCCAGATTTGTATTTTTTTTCTTGTCATGATCTAATACTGAAACAATCAAGCCATTGGCAAGTGATCCAAATCTGCACATCAGAGGTAATTGTGAATAGGCTATGCATTATTCATTCCGTAATTAAATGAAAGAAAAAAACCTCTGCTGATGAGTGTCCCTCACAAGGATTTCATAACTGGGAACTCTGCGGGATTAAGATAGGTCGGAGTAACTTCATGATGGAGAAAACCACAAATCATCATAAGAAATGTTGTGGCAAGACTATTTTATTTAAACAACTCCAGTTTACCAAGCCCCATCATAAAAAAAATGTACATCTAGTTTCCTTTGGTAAAATACAGCAGGAAATAATTTTTGAATATTTTCTAAAACGTATCTAAGAGTTAGGGAGTGATGCTATGTGGATAAAGCTAAGCAAAAGGGGTACAGCTGGTTCTCTGTACCTTGCAGTGGAATAAAAACTGAGTCACTACCATGGAAAGGTCACTCTGGTTCTCTGAAAGCAGGCTGGGATTTAACATCAGTTATCCAGATGTATCTGTAATATTCAATATATCATTCATAATTCTATACAGAAAAACAAGCGTATTGAAGTAGACATGATGTCAAATTAGAGCTATTGGGAGACTTTTCCAAAGAACAATAGAGTTTTGCTTTTATTTCAACAGGACTGAAATATATCCCATTTCTCATAAGAAGGAGCAGCAAATAATATTTATTATCCTTTTGATATGGAGCCATTACTGGAAGCCATTATCATCACATTTCAGGTTACTTAATCAGCTCTGTGAACTGATAACCCACATAAATAATTGCCTCACCGCTGCCAATAGTGCTCTTGGCACACTAGGAAAATAACATTATTCCTTAAGAATTAAACCACAATGAGATTTTAACTGACAGATTAAAGGCTTTTTGTAGGTACTTCGAATATTTCCAAACTGAGCAAATGAAAGGAGACCCACCATTTTCCTGGTATGCCATATAGGTGAACCACGGTTGAGCTCCCTGATGGCACAGAAATGAGATGCATGTGTCCAAACATGCCAAGCAAATGCAGATGATGAAAAAGAAAGATTAACTGCTGAAGAGCCACCTGCTCTTTGGAGCATTTCAGCTATCAGGCACACCCAGACTGGTGCTGTAATGCTCGGCAGCGTGTCCACGAGACTTCAGGCAGGGACTCCATTATCTGTTTGGCTCTTCTCTTTTCCTGTGCAGAGCAACTTACATCTATGGCATTGTGCAAGACACTTATGTTTCATTGATATCCCCCACTTTTGCATTCATTTCTTTCAAAAAGAACCTTTTCCTCACTTCTTCTTGTTGGAAATGTCCGACATAGCCAAAGCTGAAGCAAAATTATTTATTATTTTTTTCTGATACCCATTTATCTAGCTACTTTGGCCTGCTTTTCACAATAGGTGACAGAAAATGTCTGCCCTGCAAGAAGTTCAGATGTATCAGTCTTTTTTCTCATCCTAAATTATAACAAGAAGTCAGGAGATGCTGGCCTTCCAGCGTCTGTGGCATCTGTGTTTAGATTTAGGGCCTTTTATATCATATTGAACTTCTCTAAGACATCTCATGATCTTTTGTGAGTTGTAGCCCAGGTGTTTCAAACTTCCTTCCTACTCTATATTTCTGGCTTTTCTTTCATATTTTGTGGGAAAGAGAGGAAGACTTGATAGTTTGGGAGATGAGGTCTGGCCAGACGTATCAGACCTGCAGAAGGAAGGGAGGTAGGAGACACCTGAACTTCAATTGCTCTGCAGGGAAGAGTGATCTCATACTTGACTCAAGTGGAAAGATTTCATTTAAGCTTTTTGCACTTTTCTTTTGCAACACTGGGTGGGAGGTTCTGCAGTTTCTCTGAAAAATTTCTGGCCTGATCTACTTGTTAAAGTCTGTGTTGCTGTGTTCAGTTCAGCTCTCCTGATGTGCACAGGCACCACCTGTGCTGGCAAGACGTCAGCTCTTAGGGCAGGTACCTGAATCTCAGTCGGCAGCTACCCAAGTAATCTTAAAGAATTACCTCTAGATGTCACTCATGAACCCTTCTCTTATTTAAGGGAGTTAAATAAATAGCTAGGATACCTCTGACAAAGAAATCTTGCAGTCACCCTACTTGGTTACCTAAATATTTGTATTCTGTGCTCCTTTCTGCACTGCTCGCCAGATGAAGGGTAAAGGCAAGAGAAGGCATTCCTTCTTAGCTCACACAGCAAATGAGTGTAAAGTATTGATTAAAACTGAGAAAAACCTTGGTCAAGATAAATAAAGATTTTTGTTTGATGCTAATGGAACACATTGGGAATGCTCAGTATGAAGTGATGGTTTATTTAGGTAACTGTGTTGTTCGTACTTGCTTAGTGATAGGCACAAGCGCTTGATGTAAAACGTTTTGTGGCCCTCGATTAAAATGACCAAGTGGCTATTTCAAAACTCAGTAAAAGTGCACCCCCTCCAAAAATTAAATAGTTTCTTGGATTTTTATGGCTTTTTGTTTTTATTTCTTAAAAACTGAAAAATTTTTGCTTGCTTTTTTCAGAAATAAAAATGTTCCTTCCGAGAGATCTGTTCTATACATTCAAAGGAAGAAAAGCGCTCATATGGAAAAGCCATTTCTATGTAAAAGAAAGAAAAATTCAATGAGAAAATTTGGGGCACTTTTTGCAGTATGTATGTTTTCTGAGGTTTTGACACTTACCCTTAGTAAGTAATACTTTATTCTGCAAATATTTGAGCTGAAATCAGAGCTTCCTAATGGATTAAAACACTTCTAGTGCATACAAGAGTATATGAAGTTTCGTACAAGTTGTGGCTGATAACTGTTCCAATTTATCTCATGTTGGGGAAATTTTGACAAGTGGAACTTGTTTTGTTCCAGTTCAAGTGTTAATTGAGTGATGTGGTTTCCCACAAAATCTTTGTTAAATCTTTTAGGGGTTCCCTCACTCCTGAACTGCTTAAAGGACTTCTTTATTCAGTATTATCGTATTGCTAATATCCACCTTCCATTGAAATCAAAATTATTTATCTGAAATCTGCATTTCAGACAAGACTTCCAGAAGGTTGGCAGTCAGAATGGACAAGATACTAAAAAGATTTCTATCACTTAGCAAACAAAACTTTCAGGAATAAGTAGGCGGTAATGAATGTCTGGCAGCATAAAGCAAACACATTTACAGATCAAATAACAATAAAGACAGTGAAAATTTATCACATAATTAACCTCTTCATGTGTGCTAGTGGGTATGTATACGTTTATATATAAAAATAAATGTATCGATTGTTGCCCCCTTTACTTCCATTTTGCTTTGAAAGACAAGGTGCTGTATGGAGAGTTCAAACTTCTCTTACTAGAAGTACAGAGGACAGTAAAGCACTTAGAGCCATGCCTCAGCTTTTTATGGTCAACGGGTTTTACGAGTGCAACTTAGAAGTGATGGAAACTGTACTTCGATGTCATCAGAATTTCAAAGTTATTTAATTTTTAACCTGTAACAGAGGGAGAAAAAAATATATTAAATGGAGCTGAGTGCATCTATAAAGACCTTGAAACTAATTCTAAAGAGTTAGTCTCACAATGTTTATATGTATATATAAATATAAGCAGACTCTTCCAGCAATACTTCTGGAGAACAGCAGCATCTCCCAAGTGTTTAAATGTGAGTAATGTGAATAACATGTGCCTGACTGAGGGAGATGTCCTCCCTGTGCCACTGGAGAAAACTCAGATGTTGACAGGTTGGGCAAACTTCTTCCATATTTGTGTCAATGGCCCCCCCAAGTCAGTTTGAAGTTACCTGTAATGACTGCAAGACACAAAGTTTGATTTGCTCTTTGTTTCTGTTTTGATTATTATACATAGAGGCAGGCATTTGCTGTCATGTATATATTCCCAGAAGCGTTTATAGGAACCCTTGTGTCACTGGCAGGATGTTCTTTATGGTTGACAAGGATTTTTGGCGTTTGGCAGGTGAAGACTTCTTTGCAGGTTGTGTGATAACACTCGCTGAATGGTAGAAGCCTAGTGGGAGCATCCTGCTTTCCTATGGCCCCCAGGGAGACAGTATGAATTGCTGGTGTTGCTGGGGAGAAAGAATGATATGAGCTTCTTACAGCTACACCTGCAAGAAAAGAAACCTTGTGGCTGTGTCTCAAGCACAAATAACATTTACAGTAGGCAGATCCACAGGTTCATGTCTACCCTCCAGAAAGGGTAGGAAGGGCCCAGGGGTGATGGGAGAGAAGTCATTTCCTGCACCTAGAGAGATGCCCTGACTGCTGAAATGGTTCCTTCTTCCTGCTCCTAGAAATGTTTTGTTGTCTCTGGATTTCCCAAAGAAAAGTAGAGGGTTGAACATTCTCAGGGAAATTGTGAGGTCTTGAGGATGGAACAAATGAAGTTTGTTCATTTTGCTTTAAAAAAAACCTGAAAGATTGAACATACAAAAACCCCAGGCTGGAAAAATATTTCATTGCAAAGTTAAGTGCTCCAGACTTAAGATATTTCTGAACTTCACAGGATTCATCCACCTCTACTGCGACTGATACATGGCCAAAGGGTGTGTGAAGAATGTGCTAAGGAGGATGAAACTCACCAAATTAAGAAACAAAAACCCTGACAGAAAAACTATTTTCTCATTCCTGTACTGCAGAAATGCTTAGAAACTACTTCCAGCTTCCTGGCATGGTTTCTTTTTTTGCAAGAAAAAGCTGGAAATGGTGCAAATCTGGTTCATTATCTTATCATAATTATGCACTTGCTCAAATGATGGAAACCCTTTCTGAAATAATTTGTTGACGCAGCAATCTTGGAGGCTTTTGCTGATGTGCAGGGATGCACATTTGTTTTTAGCACCGTGGGCTGAAAATGCAACCAGACACCCCAGGATAAACCTACTTAAAGGGATCATGTAGTTAGGGATTCTATCAGAACACTCGTGCACAGGAGAGCAAAATTAACCTCTGTGCCACTGCATAGGCTTGAGCTACTTGACGGTCTGAGTGCAGCGGCAGGAGGTCGCTGGGGAGATAAGCAGCAGCAAGCAGCACAGTGTTCAGCTGAGCAGAGGACTGGCAGAATAGATAGCATGAGCTGTCTGCAGGAACGTGGAGGGCCCGATGGTGGAGGTGATGCCAGACATGCACTCCCTGGCGTGGTGGTATGATGGGCCCAAGGTGGTTGTGCTGCCCTAGAAAGCGCTGACAACAAGCAAGGCCAAAAGCAGGAAGCAGCTGGCCGCGTACCCCGGGAGCGTCCCGGGGATGGCCCTTTAACCCATGTCCTTTCAGCTCCTTCCCCACCACATCCCCTCTCTGCCCTGTGATCTTGAGAATGAGGGGGTGGCTGTGTGAGACGGAGGGCATGGGCCTTCTGCTCGGCATGTGGGGCTGCACCCAGTGCTCCGGCTTTTGGGAACACGCACCAGCAGCGCGCTGTGCAGCACCACTTCAAAGCAGGCTCCGGCAGGGAGGCAGGGAATCTTCTGGCAGGATTAAACCACATTGGAACCATTTTGGAAAGGGTTTGAGTCTTTGATTCTTTCGTACACAAATCTGACATCAAAGCAAAGTCCTGGTGTCTGTCAGATATGTCCTTCATCTCTAGATCGAGATAAAACAGCCTCCTGTCAGTCAGATAACACGATAATTAGGGTGATAATGTGTTTATCCCGGTGCTCGCGATCCTTGATCATATATTGCAATTACGTATACAGGCCACAGCAGCCAGTGTCTTTAATTATAACCTTGATGGCAAAATGATAGGAAGAAGGAATCTTCCTAAGGGGAGAAAAATGAGCCTTTTAGCTCATTTTTATAGACCCTTGATGAATATAATAGAAGGGATTAATATGCAAGTCCTCACCAGAGGTTTGTGTTGAACTGAGGAATGTGTACGTATAAACAAGCAGTGGTGTGTGGATATTGCATTAATACAGGCCAGATATTAGAACAACATGAGATAGGTACTGAGCTAGATAGCAGATAGCATAGCGTTTGTTTTTTACGTTAATCTGATGCCCAGAAAAGTCATCTGTAAATGCATGTAATAATATTATTATTGAGATTCATTAAGGGTTGTTTTTCAAAGACAAATAGTGGGCGTAAACACAGATTTCTCATTCATTTTATCAGTAACTCCTCGGTCACTTTGTAAATTCAGCCAGAGAAAAGCAAGTGGTGTTATCCCTGCTGCAAGAAACTGCCTCTGTACCTGAGTGGACTGGACTCCTGGATCAGGAATCTGACAGCTTACACCCAACCACATGTTGGGTTTTTTTACATACCATTTAACTGCAATTATATTTTTAGAATTGCTAGTGCATTACAAAGTCCCTGATTGAAATAAAGGAAACAAGGAAAGGCTGTGGGTGTTGGGAAGCAGGATTTGCTTGTAGGAGGTGTCAGAGTTCATAATGCTGATGCTTGAGATTTATCAAATTTTCACTGCTCGGAGATTGGAGTCACAAAACACCCACCAAGAGGTGCATGGCTGCCTGCTGCTCCAGCCCATATTCTCTTCAAGCTCCATTTCTGCTTCTGCATGGAAAACTTGACCACATAACCCCCTCCTTCACGTGGAGTCCTTGTAACTGTGCACGAGGGAGCACTGGGGCTGGACGTGCCGTAGCCTGGGCATACACTTGACTTCCAGGAGTGAACAGAAATGCAGAGGAAAGGGAGAAATGTGAAGTGAGGGCTTTTCCAAGGGACCAGTGGCAGAGCCACTCCTGTATCTTTGGTTTTTTTGGGTTTTTTTGGATACCGAGAAGGTGAGAAGTCTCAGCTGTTAGGAAGTGCTGAGAGATTACATGGTGAAAATCAGTCTCATTAAAATAAGATAGCTCCAAAAGGAGCACCTGGGAAAAGTGATTGCATTGGGAAAACTTAGATTAAGTCAAGACATAATCAGCTAGTTGCAGAAAGCAACTAAACCACATCTAGGTGTGTCAGGACGTGGTCTGACCTATGTCAGTACATGAACTCTGTCTGAAGCTATAGGCCCCCGTTAGCATTGTCACTCCCCCATAGCTCTGCAGATGCAGTTACTGTGTTCAGCCACTGGGAAACACAGTGCAGGGGCAGTGTTAAGTCAACAAGGGAAGAATAAACCTTCTTGGCTGTGACCGTACATTTGCTTAGCAATGCTCAGCACTGTGACTTCTATTAGCATTGTTTGTTTCCTGTTCCTCAGTACAAAACTATGTGTTTATTAAACTAAAAACCCCCTCTTGCCCCTCTGCATCTCATTCTTGTAGGTCCTCTCCTCTTACTTCTTAAGTCACTGCAGATACATGGTATATTTGGGAAAGTAGGTTTGCTAGGCAGCTGAGCCTGTACTGCCCAAGCCCTAAGTCTAGAATCCCAGTAGGTGACTGCTTGAATAATGTGGTGTTGGTCCTCAGATGCCCAGCAGATGTGAGGAGCATGGGTTGCTGGACAGGCAAGGACAGAAAAGACACATAAGGTGCACTGCATATTTGCCAAACATCTGTGCTGACATGGTTAATAAGGCTTGTTCTTATGAAACTCCCTTTTGTGTTGAAGGGCCAGTGTTTGAGCCACGAGTCTTACTCCTTTGATGTGCTGTGAGAAGCATTTTCTCCTAGAGATTAATCTGACTGTTATAATACACTAGCTAGAAGACATTGGTCACATTATTTGTTCGTGTGAAATTTCCATTTTTTAGTGGAAAAAATAATTTATTTAAAAAGAAAAAAGCTTTTCAGTCTTATGATTCTAGAAACTTTTCTGTCACAAAATCCAAACCACGCCTTTATACTACAGGGAACCTAGATTAAAATTTAAAATTCAGCTACAGTGGACCCATTTTCAGCTGTCAAAAAACAGATAAAACACAGAAATCAGAAAATCTTTGAGGCGAGGGATAATTATGTGGGGGGAGAAAACCAGAGGTCCTGTAAAAAACAGTGATGGGAATTAGCTAGCTACATGTTTTGATGCATTATTGTTGACACTTTAATATTGCAATAAGGAGTCAAGTGGATTCAGCCAACTAATATGATTTTGTATGCCATATATGTGTATATATGTAAATATATATATGTAAACATATATATGTAAATATGCATACATATACATAAGCAACTGGCAAGTGCAGTATTTCGTGTTATAAATCATTTCTTCAGCCATCCATTCCAATAACATCCAATGCTGCAGATCTGATGGAATGTGGCTGTGGGTGTTGCCTTGTGCTCATGGCCCTTTGGGGACAGATTTGCCTTCAAATGCTTGGGCTGAAGAGCTGCAGGGAGAACGCTGTATGTTCAGTTCTTGCAGTGAGGCAAGGGGATATTTATCAGCAGCTTCCATGAAGTTAGGTATTACCTCATGAATATTTACATTTGAAAAGAGATAAACTGTGCAAATATATCCAGGACAGCAGTTCACTGCTCTGACATCTCTTGGTCTGAGGTAAACAGGATGCTGCCGGAGAGAGGAGCCCCGTACCCAGCAGGGGACGACAGGGTGAGAAACTGAGCACATGAACAGGCAGGAAGGAGGCAGGAGTAGGTGTTATGCAGGGGACACATTTCCATTGCTCCCAGAAGATCAGGGAGAGGTAGCAGCCACCACAAAGACAACAGCTGATGTAGTCATAGCTTGAAGCAGCTGCAGGGAGTTCAGGGCGTAGCTCCAAAATGTTGATCTATATTTAATATAAAAATATTGATAATAATCAAGGAGTAAAACTAGGGAAGCGTTGAATGATGGGGCTGTAATTCCAGCAAGGGTTTCTGGTTACTTTACAGACTGTAAGAGTCCCTAGGCTAGTGGCAGAATTGTGGTTTTCTAGTTCTCTATTGCTGAGATGAGTTTTTGATATGCATCCCTCCTTTTTCCCTTGTTGATCACTTAGTAGAGACAATCTGCCATTATCCAACTAATCAGAGACACCACCACTTAGAACAAGGTTCCTCTAGTTTACTTGCAGCTGAAACCTGCAGGAGGGGGTTGTTTGACTCTTTTTACTGAGTTTGTGTCCTTCGAGGTTTTTGCTATAGATGGCTATGGGAGTAAGAGCTACCTGGCACCATGTAGGCCTGTACAGGACTATTAGCTTCATTCCAAAAATGCTACAGTGTGACTCTGTGCCTACTCTAATTAGGAATAATTAGCTTAAGCACTGCTGCAAAACTGTACAGATTTTTGTGTCAGACCTACGCTGCATACCTTCATTGATTCTGCTTTTATAGCAATGCTCCATCATCTCCCGTTCTGCAGTGTGGACTGCTCTCGCACAGCTGGGTGTTTGCTCACCAAGGCCTTTTGGCATTTCTTGTGTTTCTGGGAGGAGAGCGTGCAACTTTCAGTTACAGCTTCCCGGTCCTGTGCCTGGGGCTGGAGAAGCTGGAAGGGGCCAATTCCACATCAGAGCCATCTGGTGAATCCTGATAAACCATCAGACTATTTACCTTTATTGTTCCTCCAAGCTGGATTGCATGTGTTCTTGGAAGTCACCGTATTTATATTTCATTGTGGATGAGAAGGATTAAATAAATCACAGTGGTGGATTTTTAGCCCGGGTAAGATCTCCAGGGCTAGGAGCTTTCCTTCATCTGAGATCACGTGGCTTTCTCAATTAGGCATATATCTTGAATAAAAACAGTAAATCATTTGAAAATGGAATCTGCCTCTTGGTATGCTACTGCTTTCAATTAATTTTGCAGAGTTCAGCCTATCTTATACATCAGCCGAAAAAGCCACAGTTGTCCTGAGAAGCTCCAGGTTCTGCTCAGCACAGCGTGAGCATGTTCTACCAGCCCTGGGGGCCCCTGAAAGTGGAAACACTTTGGTTCCAGCGCCTTTTTTTCCAGAAATGCTCCAGGTATTTCCTCTTCTCTGAGCAGTCTTAGACTCCACATCCTCTTCTTTTTTTGACTGCAGTATTTTAGAGCATCTCTACTCCCCTTGCGTTTTCCTTCCACTTGTTGCTACAGGCTCTCAGAAGCCTGCTTTGTTTAAATAGGCTTTTTTTGTTTAGAACCCTTCTTTAGCAGCTTTTGCCTTTTTTCTTTCTTTCGTTCTTTCTTTCGTTCTTTCTTTCGTTCTTTCTTATTATTGACATTGATCCAAGGTTAAAGAGACTGACGCAAAGGAGAACAATGTTGGTCCCAACCAGCAAAAACCTCACAGATTAGGTTTTGAAGTCCCAAGGATCTCTTTGCGTGCACAGCTTGGGCAAGTTGTGAGTCATCAGAGAAAGGCCTGCTGGTGCCATGCAGCCCTGGAAGCGTGCAGGGAGCATCACTTGGCTCCAGGTTGTGACAGCTGATGCCTCCAAAGAGGCATTCAGAGCGGCCAGGACAGGTGGGTCAGGTCCTAGCTCTGTGTATCAGAGCCTTAGCTGGAAATGAAAACAACTAGCAGGGAGCTGTTCTGTAAAACCAGAGGATCAGTAATTTCTTTCAGCTTCCATGAGGATGCTCAGCACCTTCAGCACATCCTTAGACGTACGATACCAAATTGGGAAATGAGCTAGTTAACTCTGCATAGTGATTCACCAAGTTTAGGACTTTTTGTTTTTGATTTTAAAACTTAGCTGACTAAAAATTCCAAGAATTAAGAAGCAATACAAATGAAAAAAAAATGGGCCTTAATTAGATTTCAGGTTTTGATCTGATTTTTACTGGTGTTGATGTTTCACAGGGGAGGAATTTTCGTATGGGTTATTTTGTTAGACATGTTATACCAATATGAAAGAAAGGTTTGTCTAGGTGAGAAAAAGCGTTTTTTGAAGTCAGCTAGTTTGCATCTCTTGAACATCATTTGGCAGACCTCTAAACAAATAGGATACCTTCTGTTTGAACTTCACATTCCCATTAACTGGTTGCATTGCTCTTTAATGTAGTGCAAGTTGGACAATCGGGGCTTACAGTGCCACCACCATGACAAATTGGGGCCTTCAGTATTTCTGCAACTGCTTTTTCTGTATTTTTGTTTTTATAAAGCAAAATTTATATTTGGAGTGCAAGCGAACATGACAGCATCACTTAATCACCTTTCTGATCATTCCCTTTAAAAAATGATTCCTTTCATTTTGTCCTCCAGCCAGGAGAATTGAGTTATAAAACAGCTTAACACTAATTCTTCTTACTTTGACAAGGGCTAATTAAATTCATACCTTCTTGAGTAAGCTGTTAAAATCCACAGTTAATCAATGTTTTGGGCAATATGTCCTCATTAAGAAATGTTATTTTTAGCAAGAAATAAACCATGCTTCTTAAAAACAAGTACATAAAGCAAGCACACATCAATTTGTTGCTGCACTCTTCACCGAGGCCAGGGTACTTACACAACACATAGTTCACCTGGAGTTGTGTGAAGTGATTTATTCTACTGAAAATGTACTTTGACTATGACTCTTCTAAAAAGAGGATTATTGCCCATGGGGCGTTGTATTAGTGGGGCTGAGACATCCTGATTCCAAACAGTCATTAAGCAAATCGGAGGTAATTTATACTGTGGTGAAAAAACTAATGCAAAGCCTGCCAGCTGTCTGGCGCTTCCAGTGTGCCTTCAGACAAAACTTTGAAGGTTGGTTCAGGAACAGTTTCTTTTCCATTGTGTTGTTGTTGTGACTGGAGGAGGACAGTCAAGTT
Organism: Penelope pileata; assembly: GCA_013396635.1. NCBI lineage: Eukaryota > Metazoa > Chordata > Aves > Galliformes > Cracidae > Penelope > Penelope pileata. Next base: position 301,310 of record WBMW01003829.1, on the reverse strand, counting down.
CAGAGGAAGGCCCTTACCCAGCAGAAGTTTAAGCATCTGCATAGTTTTGAGCATGTGAACAATCCCATAAGAGTCAACAAGACTACATTAAATGCCTAGAATTAGGCATGTGCTTAAGAGCTTTGCTGGATGGGAGCCATGGTAAGAACCAGCCCCAACTGTGACCTAAAATTAAAACTGGAACACTTTAAAGATTAATTAAGGCCTTGTCTACATGGGAAAAATTATTTATCGTGGCATGAGAAACTTTCTTCTCATGGTGTTTGTGGCCCAACTGGATTCAGACCATTTACAGTGTAGTCAGCTCTCATGCGGTTTCCTGACCGCATCTGGGAGGTGTGGAGAGTTTGGGAATGCACCCAATGTTTGGAAGTGAATCTTTCATTCACCAGCACCTATGAAATTTGTATGCCTTCACAATCATCTTTGTGATAGTATCGGCCTTTCAACTCTTGGGAAAATGGCAGAACCATTCAAGTAGCCAGAGAACAAACAAACAGACCTATTACACACCTTCCTTCTTCACCACAACTCTTGAAATCCCTGAACACCACATGCTGGAACTATTCTCCTTTTAAAGCCTAAGGATTTAAGGACTTCGAAATCTGTGGATCTCATTCACTTTCCCAGCAGGCATCTGCTTTGGCACTCCAGAGGGGCTGTAGAGTAGTCATAAATTGCACTTGCATCAATTTGTTGTCCCCTTTTGACTGCCAGAAGAAAAGGAAGGGGAATTGGTGTGTGTAATCAAGGCATTAGATATTAATAAACGTCTTGTCCCAGCAAATAAGCCAATCCCTTCATGCCTGTGGCACAGCACTGTCCCTTCAAATCCATTCAGCAAGGTCACAGCAGAGACCTGTTCCTGGAAGGAACATGAAGTATCACAAACAAAGTTGTTCTTTTGGTCTTGAATATGAGGGATCCCAGCAATTCTGAAGGGGAGTGGAGAGGTTCGTACATGCTCTATTTAGCCTTACTGCTATTTTTCTCATAGGAGGACTAAGCCTGGTTTTGAGTGTCTTTACCATAAAAACTAAAGTGAGCCACTTCATTGTGGAATGGATATGGAGCCTTCTTCCTTCCCCGTGTCAGCACTCTTTGGGGAATGATATGCATAAATCACTTCAGCATTCAAAGAGGCAGAAAGTTTTCAGTGACTCAGTGTCACTTCTGGTTAGGCTACCTTGAAGCTTCAATTTCCTGGAGTCCAAGCTCCTTCATCTGTGTCACAGCAGCACTGGACACATCAGCTGTAGTGGCTGATGGCCACCCTTTGCCTTTAGAGACCAAACATTTGCTGGTACATGGGGTGAGTCATCCTTCAGCTGGAGAAAATACTGAATCTGAATTAGCAATTCAGCTCTGCTCTTGCTTGAGACAGATTATCATAGAGAAGAGGTCCCTGGATAGCTGAAAATATGTCTGTGCTTTCAGTGTTACTTTATTAGTTTCTTTACAATGGTTTGGCTATTAGCTGGTATGTAAAAGCCTGCTAGTGGGCAAATAATTAGTGCATGTGATGCCTTGCATTTGCAAAGTGCATTGCAGACCCAGGGAATAACTGATTTCTGCTGGCTTCCATGTGTGCATAAATCTCAAATCACTTTGTAGAACTCACGTACAATTTTATCCTCTAAATAAATGAATCTCAATTGTGTCATTTAGGCAGTGCTGGAGGTGGCAGATGGAAAGTCTGAGGTTATAGAAGGACTGGGTACATTTTTCTGCTCTGTATCCTCATAGACAGGGGTGTCACACACAAAGCTTTTGCTGGGGGCCATATCCTGTTCCCAAATTTGCTACAGTAAAGGCTGGTTGAGAGTCAGTGAGATGGAAAATACTCCTGCAAGGAGGCAGAAGGGTTCTTACAGCTTCCTATTCACTATGCTAGTTGCTTTGCTACCTGCTCCCAGTTTGGATCGAGCCATTACACCACCTCCGACATTTTTTATCTCACTACTAGCAGTTAGAAATGGCAAAATAAGGGCTGCAAAAAATTCCACCTTTCATCTGTGGAGTAAAAAGGAAAACTGTTATCCCTTTCCATTCCTAAAATTTGCTTGTGTAGAAGCTAGGAAAAACATGAAACTAGGGAGACTTGATTTATGGGAATGAAAAAAAAAAAAAAAAAAGTCTGGTCTGAATCTTATTCAGTTTTAATAATTGTGTTCCTTAATGCAATCGTGGACTCCTATTGAGGAAAGCTGGACAATATTCCCAGCATAAGGCAATGGAGCTATTTCAATAGCCAGCCAGCTAAAGATTTTTATCTCTTGTATTTCTAGACAATGTCTGATGGACTATAAAGCTGTGTACCAAATAGAGCAGATTGGAAATGTTAGTTATGTTAGTTAGTTATTTGTTGTTAGTGTCATTGCTTTTATGATTTTCCTGTAGAAAATGACAATATGGCCTTAAAAAGTAAACAGTGAAAATTGATGAAAAACACAGAAAACTCAAGTGCTCTCATCTTGAAATCTAGATTGAATTCTCCATTTGGAGTAAAATAGTGACTTTTGTTTTCAGGTTTTTGAAGAAAGAGATAGATTGATGAAAGCAGTTATGTTCTGCAGATGTTTTCAGCTGCTTAGAAAGAAATGTTTTTAATCTAAACATGGCTCAACTTTTAGCTGCCTCTAACACTAAATGCCCTGGCTGTCATTCATCACCACTGTTTTCCACGCATTCTGATCAATTAATAGCTTGTTGAATAGGTCAGGTCATTGATGGATATTTGAGAGTGGGGGGGCCAGGGCGTGTAGAAAAGTCCCTCATCACACATGGCACTAAAAGTAATGGAAATCAACAGATTCAACATCAAAAGGCAATGGAAAACATAAATTAGGCAGATTTGTTTATATAAATGGCTACACCCAGCATTTAAAAAAAATAAATATCCTGCTCGGACCCCAAAATGAATTAAAAGTTAGCTGGAAACAAACAAACAAACAAGCTAGCATAAATAACTTCATGGATATTGAGGATTAAAATCTAAGCCTGTCTGAAAAGGAAGGGTGGATAAACTGGCTTGGATGAAATAAAAATCCATGTGAACCTTTGTCTAAAATTCAAATTGAGTCAAACTCAAATCTTTAAAAGTTCAAAAAGATCTTTTTGCTTTAATTACCACATGCGTCTCCATTCTCTGGCTTAAGGTATGACTAAAAGCCATGAGAAGGCTAGTCATGAAAATTTTCAACTCTTTATTTGGTGTTAATGCAACGCTGGAGTCTTTCAGTGACTTTATTTTTGCATCTTTACCAGTAGCCAGGCAAGTTTCCCTGAAGACAACTATCTCAGTGGTGCAGATGCCCGTTGCTACCTCTCCAGCGGGCATCGGCCCACAGCCATCCCAACAAAGACCGTCTCTAGATACAGCGACTGTGGCTGTCAGCCTCTAGCAATGCCAAAACATGAATTTATTGTATTGTGGGATGCATAAATGGCACCCAGCCTACGTGCTGCAGAGGCTCACAAAGTATGTTCAAGTCAGCTGTGTATTTGTTTTAAGCAGCTGTTGGCTCCTTGCAAAATCTAGGCTGGATGTGGGCACCATAGGGTCCACCATAAGCGGGTGGGAATATTTTACAGACCTGGAAAGCCTTTGGCATCTCTGGCACTGCCCTTTAAAAAAAAGTCAGTGTTAAACAGGAATAAAAAGAGTGTATCTTAAGCACAGTTAAGTTTGTTAAGTTACCTATGTCGAAGTCTGCCTTTTTCTTAATGGCAATTGCATGCTTTCAGTGAGAGGCTCTTGCTGGAGCACAGAAGGGTTTTTACTTGTGGCTGCAGACTGGCATCCGCTGAACGGAAGAAGGCATCACAGGTGGGCTTGATGTGTCTTCACCTTGTTTTCCCTTTGGTGTTTTTCTGTAAGAACAAACAAACCACAATCCAGCAGAGAACATACTGGTTGGAAATACTTTATCAAGCCATTTAATCTTCTTATTTCAGAAATATTTCTGAATAGTCTTTCACTTATCAGTATTCAGCATTAACTTGAAATTAACTAATCATTTAAAGTGAGGGGAAAAACTAGTGATTTACTCCCTGTATCCCTTTTTGTTTCTTTTGACTCTGTTGTTGGTGGTATGTTTTCAGTAGTTTGGGTCACTGAGTGTCACTTCTATTTCTTGACTCAATCTCTAAAACTTAACTGTCAGCATGGAAGTAGTCAAAGGGTTTAAAATATCAACATAGACTTTCAGGAAGGATTTGCCTGACTGTTCAACTGAAAAACATGGCACTTTGGACATGAAAAATGAGGAATAAATTCACAAGCATGAGTCATCTTGGAAAGAAAAATTGTAAATCAAGCCTTGAATATTGCTAAGGCAAACCTATGATCATGGGGTCTTTGTGGCTGTTACTTGGCTAGAGATTCAGTTAGATTTTCAGTAGGTATTAAAACCACTTAGTTTACATCAGCTGCGGATCTGCCCCCGTGTCTACTGTAAGCGGGAGTGTGGATAAACTTAGATGGAAGTGCAGGAGATTAAGGATAAGGTAGCACAGAGCAGATTATTTGCTTCCTGCCCCCCCTCCCCCTAAAAAAAAAAGTCCTGGTAGAAGTGATAACATTGGCGAGCCTGAAACCATATCACACAAACATTACTCGAGATTTACCATAGATTTTGAGCTACAATGAAGTTATGTTTTCCAACCAAGTATTTATACTTACAGATGAGTTTCCAAGAGCAACATTTTTAGAGCTGTAAGCACAAACTCACTGAAGCTGGGTAGCTTTAAAAACATCTCTACTTATCAAAAGGTTTTGCACATGGGCACTCTGACACAAGCTTTTCAATATTTTATAATTCTGGAAAAAATTGAACCTTTCACCTTTGCATAAAAGGCTCCATTCAGTTTACATTGCTGTTTGGTTACCTTCTTGGTTCACCTTTTTTTCCTTGGCCTATTTGCACATCACTGGAATACTCTCCTATAGCTAATGCTACACATCAGTTTTGCAGGAGTGACTGCGTTTGAGGCACTCAGTAAATCTTCCAAGCAGCTCAAGGGTCAAATTGTAAGAAATATCTGAAATAGCTCTGCAGAAAAATGAGAAGAGAAGAACTCAGAACATGAGAGCCATAACATTTATTTCTGGCAACCCAGGCAGTTTTGTTACTTTCTGCAAGGTGTGTCAAAATAGAGTATATGAGTGTCTTTGAAATGAAAATGTAAATTGCTTCCCCCCTGCCCTCCAGTCTTTTTTTTTTTTGCTTTTGCTTTTGCTTTGTTCTTCTTTTTGTTTTTAATGTCCTCCCCCCAACCTCTTCTCCTTTAACTCTCCCTGCCAAGGAGAAAGCTGCTAAAATTGCCAATCCATATTGTACATGCAGCTTTTCCTACTGCATTCCCCTTGCTTTTGCACAAAAACCTGGTCCAAAGCCCATGATAACTCTGGGGGATTCTTTCCATGTGCTTCCATGGGCTTGAGATCAAGTTGAGTAAGGAGGATTTTTTCCAGTGTGCATCTTTCAGCTTTCTGCCCCACCTGTTTCCCACCAGACCCTGTCATGGGTATTGAATGTAATTAATGTCTAATTATGCGTATTTACACCTCAACCTCAAAGCCACTCGCTTCCACCTGCACCCTGGCTGCCGTGGGCTCGGGGAGTGGGCAAGCGGTGAGCTGGCTGGCGGCAGGAGGGACACGGGAGCAGCTGTGTTTGTTTGATCTCCTCGCTGCCAGGTCTTGGGGCTGGAAGAGCGGACGGAAGCTACTAATAGAGGCAGAACTAAAGAAACATACAGAGCAGTTCCAGTGTTACCAAATACACATTCACCGTTTGAAAGAAAAGAGTGAGAACAAGAGGGAGAGAGCATGGGGAAAAAGCCCGAGGAGGCTCTGGTAACTACAGCATAAATACAAACAGACCCCGTGTTGCTATGTGTTCCCTTAGGTTTCCAAAATGTGGAGATATCTTGGCTCTTGGCTTTTGCTTCCTCCGGAGGTGGGAAAAAGCGTTGCAAGAGGGCTAAGGTGTTTCTGCAAAGACCAAGGCGTTCTGCGGAAGGAAGAGAAAACCATGGGGGCCTCCCACGGTTTTGGTTAAGATGTTTTGAAACAGCAAACAAGTGCAAAACAAATATAAACAGATTATGTGAAGGTTGTTCAGTGGGTCTGGAATCAAGCAGTTCTTTTCAGGTGTGAGATACAGTGGCTTCAGGGATTGCTTTGAGCAACCCGAAAGGGCTAGGGGATGAAATAGGTAAGTGGTTAGTTTTTTTCACATGGAAACAGCAGCTGTGCTTCATGTACAGTCAGAGGGAGCTTTTTGGACTCAGTAATAAATAATGTTTACCATTGCAGAGCATACTAAAACAACTATGGCTATGACCTTCCACCTCTTTAAGTACCTGTAGGCACCTGGGGCTGCTCAAAGCCAGAGCTGGTAGGTAGGCAATTTTCTGGAGGTTTGGAGGCTGTGTTTCCAAGTTTACTACACTTAAACTGAATTCCTAGCCTCTACATTTATAAAATTAATTTTAAAATCTTCCATTCTGCACTGATATTGTTGAAAGAGCTCTGCCACCCAGCCATTTGGGGTGAGCACAGAGGGACGAGAGAGCATAGGAACGGTCATACTGGGTTATAGCAAAGGTCCAGTTTTCTGTTTCCAACAGGCTTTGTGGATGCTCAGAAACCTGGCAAGCAAATATTGTTTAGGTAGTCTTGAAGTCCTTCAGCTGATTGCACCTGAGGAATTGTCCAGATCCTGATGTGATTTGAGTGGCTGGAAACTCCAAAAGGATCTCTCTACATCTTCCCAATGGATTTACTTTTGTAAAGCCAATTGATGGTGACATCTACTTTTGGCCAGCTGCATTCAAAGTACTTAGTCTGATATTTGTTGTGCCTTGCACACAGAGTTGGCACTCTAAGAGAGGAGGGAAAAGAGGGAAAGAAAAAAGGAATTTTCCCTACTGTATGCTGACAGATTAGGCACAAGAACAGAAGCCAGCCCCATACATCCCATCTAATATTGCCCATTGAAATAATGTACCTGATTTTTTTCTTGGGTTTTCACTCTTGGAGCGATTTTGGTCATTGATAGACTGCACATTTAACTTGGGCAAAACTTGGGCAAAATTTCCTGTTCCATACATGTAAACTCATCACTGCAATACTGTACATTGATTTACACTACAATCAAAATGGTAACTAGAAGCAGAAGTGAGTTCTCCCAGGGTAATCGTGCAATGAAATCTTTTGTCTTCTGTTCCCTAAGTATTAGCAAAATGTAGCAGGATTTGCCCCTAGAGTGCTTTATTTCTCACCAAATATTTCAGCTACTAGTTCACATTTAAATATTCCTAGCAGGCTGGAGAAAAAGAACTCGGTAATTAAAAAAGCAAAAGAACCTTATGAAATGCATTTTTGATTATGCAAACTTTTGGTGAGAGTATTTCCATGTATGTGAATACTTTGGACGATTTAGAAACATGGACTCTTTTGCTTCTGATGTCCCAAACCCTCAGAAATGCCATGAGAAATGCAGTGGGAAAATAAGTATAACCTTATTTTTGCACAGAGAAATACATCTAATCAAATGATGGCCATGGCAGTTGAGTGCCAAACCCTGCCATATGCAACTGCCTGTCCATGCTGGCAGAATACTGCACCTCAATTCCTGAAAGGAGAAGCACTTTTGGGGCCTCTCTGTTGGTGAAGCACAAGAGAGAGGTAGATGTCTCCCAGGCTCCCAGAGCACGGTCTAGAGAGCATTTTCAAAGGGCCTTGTCACTTGTCCTAGAGCTGGACAGGATGAGGGCTCAGGAAACCTTGGTTTATCCTTTCCACTTACAAATCTGACATATTGTATGATGGTCCTAACCCTAGCTAGCCTGGTGAGGAGAAGCTGTGATGAGCCAGAAGGACTGAAATCTAGCTGCAGCCATTGAAGCAAATCTCTCTTTTTTTCACCTCTCCTATCTCAGCATGATTTCTACAGCCAGATGTTTCTACCATGCCTTATGGGTGTTTTTTTCTCTCTGTTACTGAGGGGAAGGAAGGGAGTAGCAACAAAGCCCAAGTGAGCAGGGTGTTTCTTGCAGGGATGCAGGTGCTGTTAGCATGACCTGAGATAGACTCCAGCAAGCTCTGAGCCCCAAAACCAGATCAAAGTAAAAATGCTGGGAAATACAAATGTACGGCCTGTTTTTTGGCAACCTCACACTGCACCAGCTAGCACCTCTCTAGCTGACACTATCAACACATGTGGGATGTGGAGACACATCCCACACAGCCAAGCAAGATCGGAAATAGCAACCCGTGACCGTGAATGGTTTTTAATAGTAGAGAAAGATTAGAGTAGCAGGTTGTCAAGGGATTTCAGGGGATCACAGCTAGCTTTCCAGTAGCAAAATTAACTTGCTGCACTTTCCTTGCTTTATTTTTTTAAATAGTGTTTTCTCATTGATTGATTATGATCTTTCCAAAACGGTAAAAAAAGGAGCCAGCAGTGTGCTTGGTCTGAATTGGGAGTTATCAAGAACCTCCCTGTAGCCAAGCAGCTAAGTTCAGCGGCAGAACAAGAGAGCTTCTGTTACCGTGCTGCACTGAACTCCCGCTGCTCTTTCCATGGCAGGTGTGGGCCCAATACCTGTTTATCAAGAGTCTTACTTATGTGAAAGTAAAAAGTTCAGGAAACTAAAAAATCTGAGTCACTGTCTGCTGAAGTCCCAAATAAAATAGTTTTATTTTCCAACCAACCCAGTTTTCCTTATTTAAGCCCAAGGAAAAGAAAGGACGAAAAAAACTTGCTCTGAACCCTGACCTTTGGAGGTGTATTCCCCCCTGGATGATTCATCTGTTTACCTTAGGACAATTAAATGTGAGTCAGTTTAAATAAACTTTAAAACCAAAGGGAAAATATGCTAAAAACAGACCTGACCCCACCCCTTCTCCTACTAGGGACTAACCGAAAAGCATGAAAAAATGCAACACGGATCACACTTTCAGGAAAATCCAGAGGAATCTAGAGCGAGGCAGCAAGTCCCAGCAGCTCCTGTCCCCAGTCAGGAGCTGGAAGGTGGAGCTGCTCTGGGAGGGACCACGCAAACTGTCCCCACCCTGCCACCAGCACCGACTGCCACCACTAAGCTAGCGCGAAGGCCATCAGGGTTGTTAACCCCAATGCAGTACAGTTAAACGCTTCACCTTTAGGCTGCCATGGCTTCAAGGAGTTTTGGTTCAGTGATGTCCTGACAGTTTGAAATATTTGGCATTGATAGCATTGCTGCTAGTGGGGGAAATGCAGCAAGCGCCCAGAGGTTTGCAGCAGATAAAAAAGGAGATAAAATCACCAGAGAATTATTATTAAGGGAAGAGTGAGAACAAACCCCTCTTAAGTAAGGCAGTGCTAAACACTAAATGTCAGGGTTTGTGCCTGCAAGAAGTGTGGCAGCTGCAGGGTGTAGCTCTTAGGAGGCCATTAACGGAAAGAATCAAAGCCGCTCTCAAACGCTTCGAGCAGGATTGCCAATGCTGTTAAAAGGCATGTGTCGGCTCTGAGGCGGCCTTAAAAGTGGTGGGATTAAACAAAAAACACGTGTATCTGAAGACATTTTTCACTGAGTTTTTGTTTCTGAGTTGTTAAACTACCTTCAAATCACCTGAAGATTTCAGAGGGAAAAAGAAGTGAACATAAGAAAAAACAGCAGCATTCTGGAGGACCTAATCCTTTGGTTCTGCAGGAAAACACCAACCCCTCTGTTAAATTCCAGTACGTCCCCGTATGAGGGCTGGGGACACTGCTGAGAAGAAACACAGCCTACCTTTCTTTCAGCTCAAACAGGCAAAGGCTGTAGCAGTTCCCTGGTGCTGCTCACAGGGCAGTCATCCCGTGGTGCCTCTGCGTGGCACGGACACCGCGCTGCTCTGGTTCGAGGTGTCGGAGGATGCAGCACAGAGCAATGCAGCACAGGCAGGATGCAGGCAGGGGAGAAGTGCAGAGAACGTTCTCATCCTGGTCAAAAGCTCTGTTTTGGGGGAAAGAAATCAGACTGTATGCCAGAAGGATATAAAAGAATCCAAGTTTTTTTCCCTTTTTACTGACGCAGTGGTATCTTATATCAATTGATGTTAGGAGTGGCTTTGGAGGATGGTTCAGTCCTGACATTACCTCTGCCATCGTCACAAACGTTGTGCTTTCTGTTGGCTTTGGGGCATTGGGACTCTTGTGATTGAGGCCACCAGAAGCTGCTATCAGAAACTTTGCTGAGGAGGTCTGAGACAGCTTTGGCCAGAGTGCAACCAGCTGTCTGCTTGTGCCATGTGCATGAAGAAAAGCAATGAGGACCCAGCAGCACTGGCTGAGGCTTTTGCAAAATGCTTTTTCCTCACCTCTCCATCAGTTCATGTTGTGCCCCTGGGGAGCCTCATTTCCCTAGGGTTAGGAGATGCAGGAAAGTAAGCTAAGAGGGGGTTGCTGGTAATGAAACTACATGAAAAATGGGTTTGGTCTTCTTTTCATCAACATTCAGGACATGGCTGTCAGTGTTTGTATGTGCTCCTTCCTCTACCTGGGTGTGAACAGCCATTCACCAACTGCTGTGGCACCTGTGTACAAAGAGCACAACCGTAGCCAACACTTAGAAACCAGCTTACAGTTTTTAGGGTCTTCATCTACCACTTGGAACATTTCTTTCCAAGGAGAACTAACAGTCATTCCTGCTGGTGAGCAGGTACGTTCCCAGGGGCTGGGAAAAAGGAAATTCTGGAGATAGAAATTTCATGGGGAGGAGGCTGTGCTAAGGCAGATCTTGTTCCTAACCGAGGTGCGGTAGGTAGCTGTGTGACCTGGGCTTTGTGAACACCAGCGCTCAGCAGAAAGCTGCCAGGCTCTTTTGGTCCTTTCCTGGGTGTGTGCAGGAGCTGCTGTTGGTTTCCTCTTGAACAGGGCAGTGTGCATTGGGCAACACAGCAAGCCATGAGAGCTTGAGAGGTAGAAATGAAGCACTCCTGCCTGGTTCTTTACAGGCAGAGAATATTTTTTAGGGTATAGACAAGGCAGAGCGGTCTTATAGGGAGCTGTGGGAACTGGAAGAAAAGCTTTCAAATGAATTTTGTGACATTGAGATATAACTGCCTGCATGTTGTTTAAAAGGAAAACGTTTTTTTGTGTGTGGATTCTCCTCTGCAGGAAGCCTGTGTTTCACTGAAACTCAGCATCTTGATCCCACGTGAGGTGAGTGTTGTGTTGGTCTTCTGCTAATGGACATGTATGTGTGCAGCTGTGCAAGCTCAACTTTGCAAATCTACCTTTTTGTGCAGATGGCCCTATCTTACAAGGTTTGAACCAATGTTGTGGAGTCCCCTTTAAAGTTTATGAAAGGTCCGGGGGATTGCTCCTCTGATTACAGATGTAGATGCCAAAACTGTCAGAAATGCATCAATTTGCCTGCATCTAAGCCTTGCTTGGTCCCAAACAAAATTATGTGTCATAACGTTGTAGAAAAATAAAGTGTTCTGCAGACAAACAAAGTCATTGTCTTCTGAACTAACGGAAATGACATGGCAGTCTAAACTATAGATAAGATGAAGTAATTCATTATTTAATGCCTTTGGGGACAGAAGCAAAGTCATCTGCAAGTCTAGTAAAAATTCCTTATGCATAGAGTACTGGTCATGAACTGCACTCAGGCCAACTGCAGACAGAACAGTCTGCTCAGACTGATGGTCTTTGGGATTCAGATCTGTCTTTTTGTTGTATCGTTCGTCCAGCCATTTGGGATCCCAAGTGGGACCCTAACTTGTGCTGGGGGCTGGTATGTGTCCCAGTGGGTCAATGCACAAAGACTGTGGAGATATTTTCAAATCACAGACATGGCTAAGAAAATGGCTATCTGCTGGTGGATGTTTTATGCATGGAGAAAGAACAGGAGTAGGTTTGCAAGTGGGATTCTGGTGCTCTCTTACAGGGATCTTGCCACACTAACGCACACTGTTCAGAATTAAGAGTGGGTGTAAATGCACTGTAACATTTATGCTCCCACCCTCTCATCCCAGAATATGAAGTTGTGGGCTGTGATGGCATTTTACATGTCACGGTCACAATAACCTCATTGACTCCCTACAGCAATGTGTTGCTGCTTGTCAGTAGATGGCACTATTTCTATTGCCTGTCTGTAAATACAGCCACATCTCTTTTCTAGAGCTCCCTGTAAGGCTGAGGATTAGGGGGGGAGAAATGGGGCTCCTCCAGGGAGCAGCATTTCAGGCACCTGTGGTGAGGGCAGCTGGAGTCAGGAAGGCTAGGGACCAAGTACAAACAGAACTCCCCCTTCCCAGAGAGCATGCCCGTGAGTCGTGCAGTTAGGTGCCTCTTTTGGGAGAGCATCCGTATGCCTGCTCTGTCGTCCTCACTCTTCTTCTGGAGTCTGATCTTGCCCCTATTGTGGTCAAATGAGAGCTCCATGGTTTCCATCTGGTGAACAGCAGGGCACTGAGGCTAAAGCAGAGGAATGAAGGCTTTGTGGTGGCAAGAGAAAGGTGCCAACCCTGCTCTGTGCCCATCCAGTCACGCTGTGTGGGGCTGCTGTGATTTCACCCAGCGGAAAGACCACACCAGGAAGCCTAGAGATCCCCCAGGGGGTCAGTATCTGCCTGGGGTAGGATCTCCTTGTACTTGCACTTAGGGCTGCATCTTCTCCGTGCTACCCCAAGGATGTGAACTGAGCCAGGCTCGTGGCCCGGCGCACACCCATCCTGTGGGTGTCAAAGCCCTCACACGGGGCTTGCATTCACATGGTGTCAAAGCACTAATTGTCATCAGTGAGGCTATAAAATAAGGTCCTTCCTCTAGTCCTGTGTACAAATGGGCTCAGAAATCGTCCTTCATTGCTTTCTCCTCTGCGCTCCTTTATGCCGTTCTAAAACTGTATAATTTGCTCTCAGCAGCTCCTCAATTTGTTTAGGCTCCACACCAGCATTATGTTTGAAAATTTAGGGCTGTTTTGTCATCATCACTTATACAACATGGATCCCAGCTTTCCACCTACAGGACTTCCAGTTAGGCGGGCTATACATCTTGCTTCTTCTGAGCATGTGTCCCGGTTTGCGTAGAGGAAAGGCGTGAGTGTGCGCAAGTGGATAAAATAGAGCCCTGCGTCTTGAATTCCTTCCATGCCCTCTGGATTTATGATGCATGTCTAGTGCAGTGACTCCCAGATGCATCTATGGGCTGCATTGTAATGTGTTCCCTCAGCATTCAGATTTACTGCTCTGCGTTAAAATAGTCAGCCTCTTAATTGGAGATAGCATCCTGGGATTAAAGCCCGAAACAATTATTGGACTGTTATAAAACTCCTTTAAATAGTCCTACCCAGCCATTTCTTTGTTAGGTAATGACTAGCTAGAATGTTCCTCCCTTCATTTTCAGACTTCATCGTTAATGACCTCAAAACAGGTGAGACTGCAGCTTTGTGAGATACGGGAGTTCTAGCGTAATGGCTTTGCACTCTGCAGCCATTAGGTCAGCAGGGCTTCACTAACATGCTGTGTGTTTACACAGCTTCCAACAGTTCAAAAAACCAAAGGAGGATCACAGGTCTATCTTCAAGCCAAGGGGGAAAAAGATTGACACAGGGTTGTAATCACTGGTGTCTGAAAAAAGCCTTCTCATCTGTTTTTAAGCATGTTCAAACACGACATGATTCTTTGTACAACAGGGGTGCAGGGAAGGTGGGCAAATGCCATTCTTGTGGTTTAATTAAGGACCTCAATGAGGATCTCACAGACGCAGTGCGAGTTGTGCCTAGTGGGTCTTGCACGTGTATACAGAGGAGAGGGAGGGAGTGAAGAAGGGGGGATACCGGGGAGGGTGGGAAGGGTGTGGGATTTGAAGGACGGTGTGTGGCAGCTGTTCACAGCATATACTATTCTCGCTCATGGCTATGTGTTCCAGCCCTGTTGGAAAATTACATCTAAATAACAGATCACGAAAGAGCAACCCTGACGAGGCCTGTAATTTAGTCCCAAGAGGAAATTCTTCATTCATCAAGTGTACAAGAGACTAAATTAGTTCTCTGCTGGATGAGGCTTTGCTGGTAGTTTGCTCTGTAGGTCAGCCCTACCTTCAGAGCAGGTCCTGCAGCAGAGCCTCTCCTGCCAGGGACAAGCTCACTTTCAGCCTGCTGCACCAGGAGCCATGCCGCTCTCCAAGCCCAAGGCAAGGGCTTCTTCCTCATGTGCGTTTTTGGGGTTGTGGGGGGTGACTGGCACTGTTGGAGACTGTTGGATGAAAGCATTGCAGTGAGAGCTTTTTGCCCAAGGTAGAGCATCGCCTCTCCCTCCCCTTCCAGAGCTCCTTGCAGTGAGCTCTTTTGCTCCATATAGGACAAGGAAAGATGCTTTTCTGCTGTAGCAAGTCTTCCACTGGAAAGTTCTTTTGCAGCTCACTGTAGATGCTGCTGTCAAGATCTCTGTGCTTTCTCATGCCATCTGGACAGGGTAGAGCACCCAAAGGGCTTCCTAGCCAGAATAGCTGCTATGATGTAGACCTTCATAGCCTGTGGGAGCCTGTGGGACTCCACCCTTGTAGGGATGGATGTACATACAGTGTGTGTTTCTTTTTATCCTTGAGTTAGCAAGTTTTTAGAAATGGTTGCTCTGTAGATTTCCTGGGAAGGCTTTCCTTGCAGATAGAATCAAGATGCATTAAGATTAGCTGCTACTTTGGCAGCAGTTGCCATTTCTCAGGTGCAGTTAGCAGCTCTCTTGTTTCCAGAGCCACAGTGTGTGAGTGTGGAAGAATAAATCAAAGACAACCAGATCTGTAAGAGGTGTACTGGACAGTTGAATGTACGTGATGTGGGAACCCCTTGCTGCTTTTTTTCTCTTTGTGCTTTGAATCTGCTTCTGCCACTTCCTCTTGTGCTAAGAAATACTGCTCCCCAAGAGACATCCCTTTTGTATTGGGAGCTGGTGAAGGCACCACAGAAAGTCAGGAGGCCTCCAGGATCAGTCCCACACTGTAACCCTGTTACAGAAGGGCAGAGTACGTAGTGCAGTAGGACTGGAGGTACCTGCTCTATCCCTATACCCAAAGTGCTATCCCTATACCTTAAGTTACTTATGTTTAGAGATATTCTGCTATTCTAATGAAAACTGTGGGCTAGTTTGCATGCCCCAAAATTTATTCTTGTCCTATACTTCTGTCCAATATCTTCTTTAATGTGTTGAGCTACTGAGCAGTTCCAGGTGTTTTCAGGATAGTACCAAAAAACCCCAACTTGTAGGTAATTTATGGATAATTTTCTACCAGCCTATGTTTTGTTTATGTCTGGAAGTATAGGGTCTTCTATCCTCCTAGAAACAAGCTGATCATCAGCATGTCCTTATTCTTATTGCAATTGAATCCCACGTCAGTGGTCTCAGCATTTTGTCACCATGCTTTTCTACAGCAGTACATCTTCCAGGTTAGTTATGTGTGCAGGCGTAGACTTTTATTAGTTTTCATTTTTTCTTTCTTTTTACTTTCCCTGAATGTTCTTTTGCCCTTGTGTTAAGGGATACAAAGTACATATGAGGTTTTCCCCACCCCCCTTCCACTGTTTAGAGGGAATATTCCTGTCCCAGCCCCACTTATTTGCCATTCTTGCAAAGGAAACACCCCTACACTTTCCAGACTGTCTACAAAAACTTCTCGGCTGCTTATCGTTCCATTTCTCCTTCCTGAACTACACACCCTCTTCTGAATCTATTACTTACTCTTCTTCTTCAAGGGTATTTAAGGGTATGTTAGCAAATACAGCAAACATTTTCCCCTTTGGTCTGAGAGGTAAATCATTATTTAAGGCCTCATAGGATTTTTTCTTTTAAGAGGAGAAGTGGATGACACAAGCCAGGTATGCACATTGACACAACCTGTTTATTTGCAAAGAATGCTTGTGACTCCTCGAGCCCCGCACACAACAGGAGCACACAGTGGAAAGTCCTGTTGCTCACAACCTTTGAGTCTGTTCTGCCAGTCATTTCTAAGCCGCAGGGAGCTCTGTGGCTCTTCAGCCTGTCATCTCTTGGGTTTGCTCCTTGTTCTGCCACACACACACACACACACACACACACAGATCTTGCAAAGCAGTGTTCGTACCCATTCAGTTGCAGTCAGGGTAACAGCCTCTGCTGAAACATTTGTCTCCAGATTGGACCTTGGCATGGACGGTGGCTCCTATTGTTCCCAACTACTGAACTACATAAATGACTTTCTCCTTTCACACACAAAAAGAAGACATCTGACACCCACTACCTTTTGCAGAGCTGTTATTTGCTATAGACTGATGACCCAGCTGAAACCAGCCATTAGCTCCTTTCATGTTAAAAAAAACCCATTACTTGAATATGTTCAGTCTGGTTTTCTGTCACATCCTTCATACTTGTTAATACTCTGTTTACTTATTTGGCTCACTGTACCAGTTATGAAGATTTTTCTTTTGGCTATTTAAGCTTAGTTCTCCCTGGCCACAGGCAATGACAGGTAATGTATACGCCAAATGCAAGTATGAGTAATTTTGCATTGTACTTTGTAGTACGCACTACCTACACTTGTAATTAGTGAATTTTGTCTTCCCATTCATCTGCTTGTCCCAGATTGTTCTGAGTTTCCCTGTAGCCTTTACTGGTGGTAATGATATAAATTCACTAGTTCCGTCTGCAAATGTTGCCATCTCAGTGTTGACCCATTTTCTGGAGAAGGTTTGTCTGTGTGAAAATACGCAAACTTGGCTTGGAAGTCTATTTCTGGGCAAGAGTCCTTTACAGTCCCAGGACTGTGTCTACACCCAGGGCTCTTCTGTGTAATGGGATCTCGTCTCTGCTCAGGTAGCAGAGAAAAGCTTTTTGGCTGGGGCAGCCCAAGGCAGCAGAAGGGAAGCCTTGGGAGGTAGGAGGTGTCCAGCTCACTCCACCACAGTCAGTCTGTGGAACTTTGCAAAGCCCTGCCTAGCTACTTAGTCCATTCCCACCTCTCCCCTGTTTTATGGGGTTGCTATGAGGGCTGGCTCTCAAACATCTTCTTTATTTTGTACTGAAAGAAAGACTGTTCAGGGGATACCGATGATAGAGCCCTGATAGAGCCCTAAGTAGAACAAAAGTGACCTATATGGGGCTGTATGGAAGCATTGCAGCACAGAGGGTAAGTTATAGTGTCTGCTCAAGATTGTCAGATACTATAACGCTTGCTAAATGCGTGGCATTATTATAGCTACCAACAGAAGTAGCAACAAACCTTCTCGTGTCGTCAGTTACATCATTTTTGTATTGTCTTATGCCTGGCAAATCTAACCATGGTACCCTATGTTGCTTTCTTTCTTTCTTTTTTTAAGAAAGTATTGGCTGAACTGTGAAAAACTTAGTGGTTTCAGCTGAAGGTCAGACAGCCCACAAAGTACTGAGGGACTGCTACTCAGACTCAGTTCTTCACTGCATTTATTGCTCTGAACTCACTTTCGCTTTTGCATTGGCCATTCAGGACAGGATGAATATCCCTTTTCATATAACAGCAATCAAGAGCACAATTTTCACCTCCCTATTGAAGTTACTTGATAGAGTAACAGAGTGCAACAGCATCTTATCAGGATATTAAAATGAAATCATCTAGGCATGTTTTATTTTTCCATTGAGAGCTGGGGGAAGTGAGCCCTGGGATGTCAAGGCTCACACTGCAGGTCACATACCTTCTTGTAAGGGAGCTGAGACCAGATCTCCTAAGTACTGACCTCTGCTCCCACCATAAGAGTACTCATCCTTTTGAGACAGGAGCTGCTGAAAGCTGATCTCACACATCCAGATGGATTTGTTACCTGCAGCTCCTTGGAAATAAGAATTATACTTGTCTTGCTAAGAACGAGTGAGGGTGAGAGACGGATTTCATGCTGTTCTTTTGGTATTGAGATTGGAAAATAATAATAATTAAAAAATAAAATAAAAAAAAAAACCCTGGGAAGCCGTTTAAGGTGACTCCTAACTGTACCCACTAAATGGCCAGCAGCTTCGATCTCAAATTGCTTTACGGTGTGGGACAGAGGTTGTTCTCAAACTGAGGCCTGTAAAGTAAGCACTGCTTGCTAGCAGATACAGCAACACGGGTCGCACCAGCAAGCCCAGACTGTGTTTCATCACTGTGTGCATTGCCTGTGGCCAGAGGAGCAGCATCCAGGCATCTGCCTTTCAAAGCTGGAAGCTGAGCAGAGCAGGGTTTGCCTCAGTGTCTCCGCACTGGCACGTTATTTTGTGGTATGGCTTGATCTCAGGTTTTCCTCATTTGTGCAAAAAGTGACAGCCTGCTGAAGTATAATTTACTTTATAAAGACTGAAAAGTGCCCAGCTGGTGTCAGCTCTGGGTCCCAGCCAACAGGGAGTTCATGAACTGGTGTGCTCATAACCAGCCCCAAAGCCTGTAAAAATGTTGTGCAAAAGCATTGTCCATGAGCTCCTACCAGCACAGCATTTCACGGTTAGACAACCTGATTTTTTCCTTTTTTGTCTTCATTGCATCCTAGGACACTGCTACGCTCTTAATTGATTGCTTAAAAACCGTAAGTTACGTCCCCCAAGTGAAATTTTCTGTCTCCAAGTTGAAAGGCCATCGGCTGAGACACGTGTGCAACACTTGAGGGGCTTGTGTAGGTCTGTTCATGTTTGGTGTCCATGTCTGGAGGACAGAACTGTCTTACAGGAATTTCCCCAAAGAGATGCAGGAGAAGGGATGTTTCTGAAAAGCTTTTTCAGTTATATGTTGCTGATGGAGCAGGCAACAGTGAAAGTCTGTAGCAGTGGGAACTTGAAGAAGTTGAAATTGAAGAAAGATTTTCTGTCCTTGTTTCTGGTGATGTGAGCTGGCTTCTTTTCTTTTCAAACTCTCAGTATGTGCAACTTGCAAAGAATATGAAGGGATATGTGATTGCTCCTGATCCATATGAGCCATCACATTGCATCTTTGTCAAAATGACCATTGGCATATCTCTTGCTTTCAAGCTTAGGCCGAAAGTTTATCTGGGCAGCACTTAGAGCATCTAAATCAGTGAGCGCTCATTTCATCTTCTGGGTGATGGAACGGCATGGATAGGATTTCTTGATGGGGGCCTGAGTGGCTCATGGGGCATTGTGTGGGAAGGACTAAAGAAACTCCAACGTTTTGCTCAGTTGGGATTCCCATTTTCTTCTCCTTCCCCCTTTTGCCAAACCACTGCAAATGTACATAGTAGAAAATAACAGTGATGACCAAGGTCACATCTAGAATAGAAATGTTTTACAACGTGTGCTATAACGGTAAAACGCACAGCTATACAAAGCAAGCTGTACTTTGTAGCTGCACACGGTGAAACCACCCTGCCACCACCCTGAGGCCCAACAAGCTGTGGCCTGGCTGTGGGGCCATCGCTGTTGTCTGCATTGGGGCTGGGGCTGCACAGCCCGGCTGGGTGCTGCCTCCCTGCACAGAGCTGGGTGCTGCTGGGCTCGCCGTGTCACTGTGAGCCAGCCTGCTTGCTGTGACACTGAGCCAGCCTGCTCGCACCCCAGCCAGCTGAGTGATCACTGTGGCAAACAAATCCTCTGAAAAAATCTCAGGGAACTCATTCACTGATTTTTCCAAGAGTTGCTATGACGCTAATGCTGCTTTTAACTGTCAGGAGTACAGAAGGTAACTATATCTGCTTGCATACTAAAGACATAGACACTGTCGACTTAAAATTGCATCCACTCATGTTTAATATAGTTATCTTCCTCTTATTTTATCTTTTTTTTCCATGAGAGCTTTCCACTGCCAAATCCATAGCATTTGCGTTAGAGCACTTCAACAAGACAGAACTATCTGCAGCCTGAATGGCAGTGACAGCTCTGGATATATTGTTCTCTCCTCTGTCCTTCTTCAGTCCTATATGGAGAAAGGGCTATATTTATATATATATCTGCATGGCATGAATCAGCCATGACCCTTTCTCAGCCAGATCTCTGTTTCCTTCACACCCAAGGACTGGATCTCTGCACTGACTCTGGAACAGGCTGCCCAGAGAGGTGGTGGAAGCACCGCCCCTGGAGAGATTCAAGGTCAGGCTGGACCAAGCTCTGAGCAACCTGATCCAGCTGTAGATGTCCCTGTACAGTGCAGAGGAGTTGGGCTAGATGACCTTTAAAGGTCCCTTCCATCTCAAAAGATTCTATGATTCTATGAGTCTATGACGTAGGCCATTGGGGTATTTAGGCACTCATCTCACTCTGACTGCAGGAAAGGAGATGTCTGGTTGGGCTGGAAGGACCTCCTCCGTGTGTCTGCTGTGAGCATGCTCTGGAAAGTTTATGCTCCTCAAGAACATGTGGAAAAGCTGATACTTGTCACCGCCTGGAGATAAGTCAGCTTTATTGCTAATTATCTCAGATTCACTTTTTAAAGGGTGGATTGTTTCCATAAGATAGGGCAACATCACTGCTGGTTGTCAAAATAAGAGGAGAGGGGAGGGGACTGTTGTGCTTTTTGGGAACAAGATAGATGTTTCTAGTGATGGCAACAATTCAAGAGTTTCCTGTGTGCATTGTGCTTATATACATTTTCATGACCATAAAGCAAAAAAGCGTTATACATATAAATAGGCAAAGGACAAGGTTAAAATTATGGCAGCTGTCACTTTTCACTTGATTCCTCTATTTCCAACATCACTGTGTAAAGCCTGAGTAGATAAGCCTATGATAAACACGCATGTGTTTGCATTTGAGTATGCGTATATGCATAATTCATATATTGATCCCCAGAGGCTTTGCTAAATATTGAAGTTTTACCACCGGATTGGTTGCTTTTGAAAGTCTTAACTGGCATGCAAACTGGAATCTGCTCTCCATCTGAAAGACATCACTCATTGTGTAAACAGCTAAGAGGATAAGAGGAGATGGTGCCTGGATCCCAGTGCTATATGGCCTCATAATTAGAGCATCAGGAAAGCCACCAAATGTGTCTCTTATCTCTGATCTGAGTAAAAATTAATGTTGAGATAACTGAAATTTCCAGCATCTGACTAGTGCATTAAACCTCTCACAGAGAACAACTGCTGTTCACGTCTGTCCTTGCAACTACCTCTAGCAAAGTAAATGAAATGAATTTGAGAACAACATTTGGTCCCACTTCTAACTGGTAAATCCAAAGGTCTTATGCGTTCAAAACCTTTTGTGTACTTGTTAAATACTCAGCTTTGGTAGCTATTTTATTTCTATAATATTACCATTTGTATCTATGGTATTGTTTACTTTCCTTTAGACACCTTTTTTTTTTTTTAAATATTTTTTCTGCATTCATGATGGCAATGTAATCTGATGGTGAAAAGTGGCACTATCTAGATTTGTGTTATGTGGAAAAGCATTCCTTTCATGTTGCAAGTTCATTGTTCATACTCAACAAAAAGGGATAAATAGCTGTTCCAGCCTACTTTCCTTTGCTGCTCCTTATTTTATGTACTTTTATTATCTCCTCCTTTTCATCTTCTCTTTTATATAGGCCCTACCTAGAAAGTTTGAGGCATTTGACTGGGCTGGTATTTTAAAAGCTACACAGCTCTCTTAGAGTAGATGCAGGATGCGTTCTAGGATCCCCCTTTTCCCCCCATATGGAATAAGTTACAGCCGTAGAAAGCAATTAAGTATTTTTGGGGTTGAAACTTCAAAGTGTGAATCATTTTTAAGAGAAATCATAGCAAGTCACTTTAGGTTTTCTTGATGTTATTTTCATAAGCTATAGATTTGGGAAGCCCCCCATTAGCCAACAGAAACAGAATATCTATTTCTGCTACCAGATCTGTAGGACAGTGCTATCAATTAGGCTGCAGTGAAGAGAGATACATGAATCTGAAGCCAAACATGGGAAAATATAAGTGGTACTAATGAATTTAATTTAGGCTTTAGAAACTCATGGCTTTTAGTAAACTTTTGTTTGCACTTGGACACACAGACAGTGCTTCATTAGTTTTAATTGCAGTAATAAACAATGCATGTATGCATATGTGTATGTGTGTGTTGCACACGCATGCCTCAGAAGTATGCCCATTTTTGAAAGTTTTTGTGAGACTTTCCATACAGAGAAAGCAGCACAATAAATCTCAAGATGCACAAAAGCAGCAACCATTAATAAGCACTATTGCCAATGAACATACTTCTTCATGAGCTCGGCAGTGTCCGCAGCTTAGAGGAGCTACTAATGAACCTTATCTCGGCATGAGATAATGGTTAGGACCAAACTGGGGAGGTGGAGGGGAATTTGACCACCCACAGAACAAATACCATTATCAAAGTGCAACTTATGCCCCAAAGCAAACTTGCTTGCTGGAGTGACATTTCTTCTTGGCATTTCATCTGCTTTGTTAGGGGAGGATCAGGGAGGAGGAGGGAAAGAAGGGAGGGGGAGCAAAATAGCCCAGCTGACATTTCAAGTGAGTAAATAGCCTCTGCGGGAAGGCAGCTTGCAAGGTGTTTCCACTCGTAACGTGTAATTCCTGTGCTGCTGAACACAGGTTGCACAGAGCAGCACAGGGAGGAAGGCAAGCAGGGCACTGTCCCCATCCCCGTGGTGGGCTGGGGGGGCTTTCAGCAGAACTGGAAATCGGGGATCAGCTGTGTCAGGTCTTATCCCATCAAAAGCGAAGAACGGCAAAACCAGGGATTTTGTTCCCACTCAAGGTGCCATTGGTTCCTGCAGCCCTTGGAACATGAAATCCCGTTGATTGAGTGAAAAAGGCAACGTGTCCTACTGCTGCAAAAGGCTGGGATTCAATAACCCATGAATACTTCTTGCATGGCAAGAGAAGTCAGCACTGAAGTGCTAGCTGCTTTGGGGAGAGCGGGGAAATGAACGCTTCAGTCTCTCTTGGGGGTTCTGTAGGACTAAAAGAGCGTTTGGTTTCTTTGTATGTGTTCAAAAGGAACATCTGTGTGCTTGTTTGTACCAGCCTAGGAACCCACCTCTCTCTTACAGTATCTTTCAAGAGATTATGTGCTCTTATAGGTAGGTTGCTCTGAAAGTAATGCCTCCCATTTATTTCCATGGAAACTACAGCAGATACAAAGAGCACAATAACGCTATTTGATAGAGCACGTTCTCAGCTACAAAACACTATTTCTCAACATAGTCACCACCATTAGCTGTGCATTTCCACTAGCAATGAACAAGAGCCTGCATGTTGCACTCATAAAAACCTGCATTGGCAGAGGTGACCCACTGTTTCACAGCTGCAATGACAGCGTCATTGCAAAGAAAATGTTGCCCATGCGGTCCATCTTTCTTTGTCCCAAATAGATGGAAGTCAGAAGGCACCACATCCAGACTTCATGGTGGGTGTGGTAGGACAGTCCAACCAAGACTGGCAATGTGTTCAACAGTCTTCAAAGTGGTATGGTGCCTGGTGTTAGCATGTTGCAAGAGAGAGGTTGTCTTCTTCTCTGGCCTGACTCTGGCAGTTTGAGCCTTCAGCTTAGTCAGTGTAGTGATGTAGCTGTCCAAGTTGATGGTTTGTCCGGGTTCCAGGAAATCCGGAAGGATCACCTATTGCTAAAGACAGTGCCCATCACTTTACCCACTGAAGGCTGCGTCTTGAACATTTTTTTCAATGAGGAATTCACGTCACCACTCCATGGGCTGCCGTTTTAACTCCAGCTCATAGTGGCAACACCACATCTCATCACTGGTGATGATGCAATCCAGGAAATTGTCACCTGCAGCTGCTTATTGGTTCAACAGGTCCTGATAAACTTGCATATGGTGTTCTTTCTGTTCTTGTATATCATTTGTGGGACCCATCTGGCGCAAGCTTTGTGGTATTCCAAGTTGTCACCATCGTTTCCAACACGTTGGATGATAGAATCATAGATTGTCTTGGTTGGAAGGGACCTCAAGATCATCTAATTCCAATTGCCCTGGCATGGGCAGGGTTGTCAACCACCAGGTCAGACTGCCCACAGACCCCCCCAACCTGGCCTTGAACGCCTTCAGGGATGGGGCATCCACAACTTCTCTGAGCATCCAGTTCCAGTGCCTCACCAGCTTCTGAGTATGAAGCTGATGTTCAGCTCCAAACACAGTTCCCTGATCATAATCCACCAATTTGCATGGATGAGGTGGTTGAAACATTCTTCATTTCATGATGTGGCGACTGTGCATCGCTATCCAGAACACGGCTTGTCTTATCACTGTCGCCACTGCTGAAACGCACCACCACCACCTCACTGCGCACACATCCACTGTTTGGTCTCTGTAAGCGTTCAGCAAGTGTTGATGAATGTCAGTGGGTGCCATTTTTTCCACATGTAGAATTCAATGACACCCCTTTGCTCCATCCACACTCCCATGTCAGACGCCATTGTGTCTGAGTGCCCCTCTGCTGCCTTCTGTCACACAGCAACAACATGGAATGGAATACTGGTGGGAAGGTTCAGCCTCTACTGCCATCCCACCAACATCTGCCTCTGACATCAAGGGCCAACATAATAAAATAGGAGGCATTACTTTCACGGCAGCCCTTATAAAATGAACTATTGATGGTTGTGATCACTTGCCCATAACAGCTCAGATAATGAAGATAAAGTGAGTTATCGTTCCTCAAGACACTCAATAGTGCTTCTTTTTTCTGTCTCAGAAATGGATATCTGGGCATAGCATTGTTGTCTTCTCCATGAGCCCCAGCCAGCTCCCAGGCCTTTTGGGCCCCGACTCCTGTGAAACAGCAAAAAACAATGATAACAAATGTATGCTGGTAGAAAGCATGATATCATATCTTGGTGCTAACAGATAAGAAAGAAAATGAGGCTTAAACTCTCAAACTACCATCAAAACAAATGTGAGATTGGGGTTGTGCAGATAAGTACTTGGAGATATGTTTTCTCTTAATTGCATGAGTATTAATTGTTGTGTGAGCAGCAATTAATTCACTTGGGTGAATCTGAGTATTTTCTGCAGGAAATGTTCCTGGTGGCAGTACAGCATTATTGCCCCTCACTTTATTTCTGATGAAACAATGTCCTGTCAGCTGCAGCTTCACAGGAAGGATAGCGATGCAGCACTGGGAAGGGAAAAATATCCTGGTCTGAAAAAGAGCGTGAACATAAAGTTTGTATGCTTGGCACCACATCTGACTCTGGTTCTTGCCTCTGGTTTCTGCCTGTTTTCTGCTGACTGCTTGTGGACACATGGGCACTTGCCTACTCCGTTATTACAGATTTCAATAACGATGTGAATTTCAGATGAGACCAAAATGTCTATTGCATATCATTGACTTTGGGCTCTAAAGCTCTGTGGATCCCTTTCTAGACCACAGGAGTGCTTTGCCATGGCAGTCAGCTCATGGGTTTGGACCCTGGTGGTTATAATATTACTTCAAAACAGAACATAGTCCATAATCCAGACACCTGTGCCTATTACTCTGTGAAATGTAGTGAAATGTGGCCACATACCAGTGGAGTTTGCTGAAGTATTCTTCGTGAATGTGACTACACACAGATCCTTTTTGTAGATTCCTGCAGTTGCCGTGAATCATTCTCGACCCAAGTAAATGTTCCTGATATTCAAAGATCAGGAATTATCTTCTCAATCTTGTTTAAACTCCTGTTCTGTGGCAGCTTTAGAGGTGCTCAAAATAACATTTCTAGAAAATAGCTCAAAATAACTAGGAAATATTTTTTTAAAATGTATCATTTCCTATATCTGCTTTCTCCTCCTATGAAGCAAAAATGGGCTTACGAAGTGCTTTTGGGCTTTGCTAAACATTCTTGTATAATTCTATTTGAAAACATGTTTTTCATTCATTCTTTTATGAATTCTGTTTGTCTTCTGTAGTAAAGATCAGATTGCTTTCTACCTGTAATATATGGATCCACGTGACTCTGAAAGAACTGAAGAATATTACTCTCCAGTTCAAAGCAAAAATCTTGCTTTTATCAAAAAAAAACAAACAGTGTTTTGTCACTGCTGTTACTCAGAAATGCCCAGTAAATGAGCAAGTAACATATACGGTGTTTTTGACGAGGAAATAAGCGTAATTATCAAGGCATCTACTGCAGTAGGTTGTACTGATAAAAACTGTGTCCTGCTGCTGACTTTTTTGAAAGCATTCTTGAATGTGTTCTCACTTGGGAGAAATAAACTTTGTTTGCTATGTATTTTACATTAGATTTTTTACAGCCTCCACTATCCCAGCAGCTGCAAGTAAGTTACAGTTTAAGAAGTCTACTTTCACTGGTCAGCTTTCAAATTAATCTTGACTGCAAGGAAATTGGGCTTGTTGCATTTCTGCAATTCTTCTCCCTTGAAAGGCAGCAATGAGGATATAATGAAACTCTCTTCATCTCTCTAATTAAACACCTTGTGACCAAACAGGAGAGGGGTAGGAGTGGAAATACCCAACCCAGGTAGGTAATTGCTGATAATCACAAACCTGCTCTCAGCGCTTGAAAAACTGCAGGCTGAGGGCTTAATACCTGCGTGGCTGCCTGGGGCTGCCCGGGCCCAGTTATCTCATCCGCATTCTGCAGCCCTGCACGAGGGTGAAGGGGAACCACCACCCTGCGTGCAGAAACATGGCCCTGCAGGGAGGTAATGAGGTGTCTGCGAGATGAAGAAATGCCTTTGTGCAGGAGCTGCGCGAGCGCAGGAAGGTGGGGCGCGCTTGTGTCGCCCGCACCGCTGTTGGTCCTGTCTCATGAAAATTCACGTCAACCCAAAGGGCTCCCAAGGGGCTCCAAGGGCTTCTCTGCCTCTTGGGGACAGGGGTCTAAGCTGTGACAGTCTCTACCATATTAGGTTGAGAGGTGCTTTTTGCAGGTAGGCTGAAAAGCTGTGGTTACAAATGCTCTGTAACTGTCTCCCAGCAAGCAGGGCTGCTGTATCAGGTATGGGATAAACAGTGGAATGGTAGTGTCCAGTGTTCATGAAGCAAAGAACTGGAAAATATCTTAAGGAACTCATTAGGAGAGTGAGGAAATGAGGACGTGTGACTGATAAAAGTAGTTTGCAGTGTTTTGCCCAAACACTTTAGATCTTTTGGTCAGGGACATTACGCTCATGTAAGGTGGGAGTAACACGGTGTTATTTCCAGAGCTTCCATAAGTAAACACAGAAAATTGCTCTAGACCCGTATCTTCCTTTTCATAAGGAGCTTCCCATTTTCTATAACTCTTTAGCAGTCAGGTGACCTCAGCAAGACGGATGTGACCAGGTTTTTGGGGAGCTGCTTTCTATGGGCACGTTTTTTTCCAGTGGTTTTGCTCAGTCACCAGAGGGCAGACGTCTGTAGTCTCCCTTTGTTCTCCCTCTCTCTCTGCAGCCTTCCATGCTAACTGTAAGCTCACCAGGACAGGTTGGTTTCTGACTTGTCAGCCGTATTACTGGAAATGAGAAGGTCTCCTCATCACTTCTAACCTTTTCTGGCAAGCCCATGGTGTTCAATGAGATACCATTGATCCTGACAAGGGAAGGAAAAATGTCCTCACCGGAGGCTGCAACAGGGAAGCAGATCTAATCTGTTCTCTAAATCAGTGCAATTGTTAAGTAGATCCTTCTCATTATGTTAGTCTGTTAAATATCATTTAGTTGAGCATACAAATAGTGGTGTTTGATGTTAGAGAAGTCAAGAAAGTTCTAAAAGCAGTAGTAAGGAGTTCTTATTTTCCATCATGAACCGTTTTCACCGCACAATTGGCACTGAATATTCTGTGCTTCTCAGAGTCACTTCATTGGCTCATTTATCTGTAGAATTCCTTTAAAGTTTAACAATGCAGAACTAATTTTGATGACTCAGTAACACGAAAATTGTTATTTTAAGTGCCAAAAAGGTATTTTCCCTGTGCATTTTCTAGCACCGAGGCAACGTTCTGAATGTTTTGACTGCTACTTTGTCTGACAATATAAACAGACAGGAATAATTTAATGATTAACTCCTTATCCTTGGTGCATGCCTTGATGTCTCATCTTGTTATTAACAGTTTGGCCGTGTTTTGAAATACATATAATACGCAGCAGAGCTAATTTTGCTCTGGCATGCTCTGTTAACACCATTCCACAGGGTTTTCCAGCCACTGGCCGAGCATGGTCAGCAGCGACGCTCTCTATTAACACCCCAGGAACTCACTCCAGCACTTTCAGCTGTAGAAAATCAAACCCACTAATAAGAAACCATTCACCAAAGAACTTGAATATGTGCAGAAGTCTGTCCTTATTCAGCCTACTATTTAGGCACATGCTTACCTTTAGTGCACACTTGCAAGCTTGGCTTAAAGCTGCCAGACACTTATTTTGATGGTTGTGCCTTTGAAATACTTCCTGGCACCGTATCCTGTTTCTGTCATCTTTAATAGTTACCTGTCTATCACGGCTGTTTCCACGCACATTCCTCCTCTGAAAAGCATTTTGCAGAAAACTGCAGCCTGACACAAGATCTTGGAAAAATGACATTCGTCTGTAAGCACTGGTGCTTTCTTGTTTTCTGTACAACCTGGAATGTCAAAAAATAACAGAGCGCTTTTCCAATCCCAGGGAGTTTTTAATGCCTTATCATCCAAACTTTCAGCATGATGATATCATTATGTGCTATCGTTTTCCTTTTACATTTGTCACATTTATGAGATGATGTGTGTGTTGCCTGTGAAGCACTGAGCACATTTTAGATAATATTAATTCATCATATTAGCATCCAAACAGCTAAATGGATAGGCAACATTAGCAGAGTCAACATTGTGAGTGACCCCAAAGAGTAAGAAAATCCTAACAATCTCTCTTCCTGATCATTGGAAAAACATGTAGAAAGTGAATCCTCTGCTAGTGTTTTACAAATTGATGTACCTCAAAGCAATCAGTATGTGATAAGTGCAAAGTCTGGCAATAAAACGAGCAGTAAAAATAATCATAAAAGCCATCATGGGCCAAGCCCCCAGCACACACATCCATTTCCAGCAGATGGTGGCAGGAGCAATTCCTGCACTGCTCCCTTGTGCTCCAGCACAGAATGGCCCTGTTTCTGATGTTGTCTTTCTCTCAGTGAGTTCAAACCAGTGCAAAAAATATCAGCAGCAGTTATTAGGCATTTCATCCAGAAGCCACTAATAAAAAATTGCTTCCCCTGACATTCCCATTCTGCACAAACCTGCTTTGCAATTGTAACAGTAAAAGTAAAAGAAAAGAGAAATGACCCAATTTTATTTAATTTCTATCTGATAACTGCCAGGCAATGAGGAAAAAATAAACACAGATAGGTAGATAAGCACCACTGGGTGGTTGAGATGGGCATCATCTTCTCTGCAAACACCCTGCAATAGCAGCAGCAGTTGTCAAAGCAGTGCCTGCTCCTGTTTTGTAAAGTTTCAGCTAAGTCTGCCTCTTACACTATTAGGATTTCTGCTTTACTTTGGACTCCTAATAACTCAGGTTGATAACAATGTGCCTTTGTACATCTGATAAATACCTCAACAGAGAAGACAAGGAGCTGTAGTTCCTCCTGCATGCAGGCAGCATCAACGCAGCTTGGGGGTGGACGTGGCGCTGGCGCCAGGGGAGCAGGCTGCAGAGGGAGCGGGCAGCTTGCGTTGTTTTTACTCTGGTATGTAAGAAGAAAAACTCGAAGAGAAATCTACATAGGCAGTAAGTGCCAGCCCCTCCATCCACAGCTATCATTATCTGTAATTGAAATAAATGCACAAGTATGAATATACATGTATTGATGTTTGCAAAGGTTACCCAAACAACTTTGATGGTAAATAGGACTCTCGTCCTACAAAAGCACGTTTCCGTGGCAGATACCAACGCCTGCTGCAGAAATGTGAAATCACGAAAACTGTTTTGATTTAAGATGAAACATGAAGTCTGGGCTACCCTTTTGCAGGAAACCATCAGAGACCCAATATCTTTTAAAGGACTTTAAAGGAACTTCAGCTTTGTGGGAGCTGTTAAGGACTGCAAACTCTGTGGGAACTGGAAAACCACATTCAGTGCATCTCTTCAGACCGACGCTGTCCTTTTCAGCGTCAGGCTTGTGCTCATCGGTGTGCACAGTATCTCTGATGGCTCTCGTCCTTCTTGCCTGGCTCAGGAGGGGGAAGGGAGAAGGAGCACAGGCAGCAGCCGGGCACAAAGCCCCTCTCCCAGCCAAAGGGCTGGCAGAGGAGTGGAGATGCTGAGTGTGACCCGGTGCCAGATTAACTCCGACTGAACTGCTCCTCTCTCCGCAGGTGGGAAGACAGTCTGTCACAGACAAAGCCTGATGAAAATGCATCTGGGGTAGCTGAGTGTTTGTGTTGCATTAGCTTCTGGCAAGGCCTCTACTGTATTTATTCTTCCGCCCACCTACCTTCCACAGAATGGGGATGTATGCAGTCACCGATCTTATCACCACCACGCTTTGATCCAGCTGGGATGTTAGGGCCTTTGGGAATTCCCCACGTTTGATAATTCCTGATAGTTACTTTTAAGAAAATACCAGCTGAAGGATGGGGAGGGATTCTTTAAATTCCACAAAGTGACTGAATGGCAGAATTTATCAGGCGGCCGAGCCAGATTTCCTTGGAAAGAACACATTTATTTTGAAGTGTCACATTTTCATTGTATTCGGCAAGCAATATCACTTAAGGCCAAAGAAACCCAGTCAAACAGGACATTACTAGCATTTTTAATAAGCACAGGAGCCGACCCTGATAAAAACATTATGAGACATGTCTAAGCTATGGATAGCTAAGGACCGGGTTTATCCCAAGAGGTAATTCATTACCCCTTTATATTTAGCTTTCGAAACACCACCTCGAGAGAAACTTGACCCCAAGGAAATCTGTTTCAGGAATGTGTGTGGCCCCCATCCCAGCACTCTGTGACTGCCTCACCACCCTCAGTGCATTTTCCCCGTGCCCCCCTGCAAGGCAGGACCCAGCCATCACCCTGTTTTACAAGGAGCAAATGGGAACATGTTTATGTGCCTTGCTGCTTACTACCTACATGGTGGCAGTGAGTTTCCCAAGCTCGAGGAGGAAGTTTGTGGCAGAGCAATGCATGAGAGCGGGTACCCGGTGCGCCCCGTGCCTGCCCTAACCCAGGGGTAATTTTTGGCTTGCAGGGTGCGGCTTCCCACCTCCTGGTAGCAGGCAGGTTATGGGGCTGTCAGAAGGGGTGTGTGTTTGTTTGTTTTTCCACGGGGTAGCATCAGGAGAAAATATCCATCATCTCCCGAGACCAGAGGCATTCCTGAGTGAAAGTGTGGGCGGCAGCAATGTCACGCCGCAGCTCTGGGGAGCTGTTTGCTGTGGGTTGCTCCCAGGCTGTGTCCAGCTGGGCCCACGGCAGGTTTGGGCTTGTAGACATGGAGGATCTCGCTGTGGCTTTGTCTGGCTCTTCAGGAGAAAAAAGGAAGAAAAAAAAATAGAAAGATCAGTGCTACAGCTGCTTGTAACCAGTCTGTTGATTTTGTTGGAAAGCAGCTTAAACCCCAGATGAACTAATTCAAAAGATTTAAGACCTGAGAGTATCATTAGGAAATCTAGTCTGACCTCCCAAGAAACTCAGGGCTTTCTTCCCTGTAATTCCTGAGCTAAGTGTCTGATGGCAGTGGTGGCTTTGTTTTTGTGTCCCCCCTGCCTGCCTTCATGCTCCTGGCTCCTTCCTGGACTTTCCTATATCCTGGAATGTGGGAACTGGGCATGTGAGTAGAAAAATTTGACTTATTCCGATAAAGGCAATGTGCTTTGGGAAAATACAAAAATTGGAAGAGTTGGTTAAATGTCACATGGAAGAAAAAAGATGTGAATTTTAAAGGGCTCCTTTTCTTGTCATTCTTGTCATGTTACTGTAGGTGTCGTGTTCACAAGCATTTAGTGGTGTTTATGAGCTTCTGTGAGAGTCAGTGCTTTTTTTTCATAGGAGAACTAGATTCATGCTATTGAAAAAAAATATTTATTTCTTCGTACACAGCAAACAAACTGGAAGTTAAGGACCCCCCAGGTGTTGGTGTAGCTGGGTGGAAGGATGTGTTTACACGAGTTGTTTGGTGGTCACAGCCATACCAGATGGCAATGACTGGAATATTTGCCTTTTGTACCTTGGTTAAATTCACCAACAGCTCCTGCCTCACCTAGGAAATATGTCTGAGAAACTCCTTCTTCCCACCACAAGCAAACACCCATAGTCCTGTTCATCAGTGAAATGAAAACAGAACCGTTTCACTTTATGTGCATGTATTCCCACGCAATTTAAGCATTACCTGTTTATAATTGCTTGAGAAATGTTTTACAAGCATCTGCATCTGGTGGAACATCTTTATTGTGGGAGACTTTTGAAAGGAGACTTATACGCTGCTGCTCTCAGGCCCTGCTTTAAAGCCCACTGGAGTCGATGGGAGGGATGTGCCTTTCTTTCCCGTGTCTCCAACAGCCTTTTGATCATGGCCATTATGTGAAAATCGTGTAGGACACCCTGTGGTTGGCTCCTCCAAGGTGTGTTTTCTGTGTACTCTGGCCAGACACTCCCAGCTCCCCCACTGTGTGAAGTGAGCACGCCAAGAGACATCCATGAGCAACCACATCCATTGAGCAATGGCTGAGGTGGGCACAAGACGTTGAACCAATGTGTTCTACCGTTGCCAAAGCCATGGCCACAGTCCCTTCCAAATGTGTGTGAGCCATTTCAAAATCCAGGAGCTCCTTGGCTCATTGGATTTGTACCTCTGCTCTTCTTGGTGGGGCTGCAGCAGCAGAGTTGGTGGGTTGTCTCCTCTCCCCTTCTCCTTGGAGGCACCATGTCCAAAGCAGGATTGCCCAGGAGCCTGCAGGTCTGTGCAGGCGTGTGCAAGTTGAGGGTACCGGCCACCCTGCCAGGAGTTGGTGGCGCAGGCACATATGTTTTCTGGGCCTCATGTCCTTTGCTCAAGCCTCTCTTGTTCTCCCAACCACTCACAGGTACCAGACCAGCCTCTGGTAGAGCAGGCAGGGGATTTTTTTGCTGGCATATCTGACTGTGTAGCCTTGGTCCTGCTGCAGCGGGAATCAAGGGGATGGAGGAGTGTATCACCTTCAGCAGCAAGGCCTGGATACAGGAGGGTGCCTCAACTGAACTGAGTTTTCCGCTGTCTTGGAGAGCAACAAAGCTATGAGGATATTGCGTGAAGAGCTGAAGCACTAACCAAGGCTGGGTGTGCCATTCACCTGGTGTAAATCACTGAAGATCTGCTGGAAAGGATAGTGTCCATATCAAACACATCAGCATTTTTTTTGCAAATACTGCAAAACTCCTTTCCCCAGCTAGTATTACTCATGCTAAGAAAATGTGTGATGTCTCAAGGACTGACTAATTTGGCATCCTGAGCTCCTAGCCCAGTATCTCTCTTGCCAGAACTTTTATATTATCAGTTCCATTCATTCCTACAGAAGGCTGATGGGGTGCGATAAAGCAGATGGCCAAAGTCCCAGACAAAGGCCAGGCAGAACAATTAATGACAAGCCGACAGCCTCACAAAGGGCATGGGCCCTGGATAATGCTGGCTCTGGGGGAGTGCTGACAATTACATAAAACCGCTCCCCTCACAATGGAGAGATAAGATACAGTACTGTAATAGGAAAGCAATCATCACAAAATGCCATCAATTATATAAAAGCTGCACCAGTGGGGAACTGATTAAATATGCCCGGGTTGATGCCTCAACATACCTTGGCTGCACTTTGCGTGGCTTCTCACAACAAGTCAGGTTGGGCAATGGAGAAGCTGAGGCTCCCCTGCCCCGGTTCTTTCATCAGTTTTTGGCTCGTGAAATTACACCGAATAATATGCTTATTCAGGTTTTTATATCTGTGCACCTATTTTATTACCTTTTATAATGCCTACAGGATCGGATCAGCTTGCAGCAGAACAAAGCTAATTACACTTTTCATTACCTAAATATAGCATAATGACAGAGTGTCATTCAAGTGTAGCATTGAGCTGAGAAACCTCATGGCAGGCTGGGACAATGGTGGGGGCTATTCAGCCCAACCAGAATTGCTGCTGGTGCAGTGGGAGTGGGGCAGGGTTTGCAGA
This sequence comes from Penelope pileata, assembly GCA_013396635.1. Lineage (NCBI taxonomy): Eukaryota > Metazoa > Chordata > Aves > Galliformes > Cracidae > Penelope > Penelope pileata. Next base: position 267,285 of record WBMW01003829.1, on the reverse strand, counting down.
CAGGTCACTACATAAATTACAGTATCATATTGAAATGGTGAACTGCTAACACTGCTCTCATCAGCAACTGTATCTTCCACAGTCAGTAAGCTCCAGAGCCAGCATTAACCTCTTCTGTCCCTTTTTGCTCATACATGGATGAAGTTTATGCACTTGGCTAGAAGACCTGGGAAGGAAACAGCCCGCTGATGTGCTCCGGAAAACATGGAGTGGTGCTGTGTTGCACACCGAACCGTTCACATTTTGGATGCTGTATGAGTGTCACGTTTTCGTGGTGAAGCGGAACATCTGATATCCAAGTCAGCTCCCATCCTACTAGGGTGCGCTTGAAACCCAACTCAGGAATTATACCCCTGGCGTTTACCATTGCAGAAAATTCTCCCCCTTGACCATGAACTAGGCAATGGACAGAGACACGAGAGGCCAGGCGGTGGGGGCCCTGTCCCCCGCCAGGCTTTCTTACCAATGAAGTAACTGCTACCTCTGCCATGAGGCTGCAGATCAGCAGCTGCTGAAACCTTTATTGCTGGCTGAATTTGTCCTGGGTAACATGAAGGAGAGTTTTCCTCCAACTTTGTTTGGAACCCACCACCTTAACGTCTCCATTATCCTTTAATGTCTCATGCAAATAGGGATGGTGATTTGCTTTTAGCTTATTTCTTTTCGCATCTTTTAAGAAGAGGCTTCCCTACTTTTTAATAAAGCAATGCTGAGAGCAAAGGCTGGTAAAAACAGTGCTCATAAAAATTAATATCAAAAGCTATTTCATTTCTGCCAAAGCAAGCAAATCACAGAAAGTTTCTACTTTCCTTGGAGTGCTTCTGTTTTTCATCAAAACAAGAAAATGAGACATTTTAATTTGCAAATTTGTTCAGGAGATGAAGAATACTCATTCCAGTTTTCCAGGGTTCTTGCTGAAAATTTGTGCTGGGCTTAATGTTTCTTTTTTTTTTCCTTATCTTTTTGGCTGAAGAAAAAATATTTCCATAGCAAGTCACCCTTTCCCTCCCCAGTTTTCCCCTGAAAGGTGAAAGGCATTGCCAGGCTGTAATTCCACCACAGCAGTGCTGCCTACATGAAAAATCATTAGGTTCATGAACCTATGATGGGAGACAAATGAGTCTGCTTTACGCTTTGGATGAATTTCCAGCTACCATGAAGAGAGACGTATTCTTCAGTACTTCAAGAGCTCAGGCTGAAACTAATTTCATTTTTGGGAGAGCTATAAGAATGACGTATGTTCTCTTGTGATGGACTGGTAGTTTTTTTTGACAGATTGGTTAGTTTGTGGTTTTCTTTATGCTGGTTGCATCATTGGTGTTGAAGCAAGATATTGTCCTGCCTCTGTGTTTCTAAAGCTTTGCTAGGAATTTCACGGTGTGGGGGGGGATGCTTGAGTCGAATGAGTGCTAAAATAGAAGCTTTGCTTCTGCATCCTCTCTTTGCAAAGGTGTTGGTGAGGTTCTTGAAAGAGTCCCAAATCCAGATTGAACTCTTCAGAAGTGTCATTGCCACATGTACAACAAGTAATGGAACAATGTTGTGTCCACCTTTAGTGTCCATCAGAATAGCCTCATGCCTATCGCTTACATGGAGTTTTTGCTTCTTGCAGATGCTGCATCTTCTTAGTTCTCCTTGTTAGTTGTTTTTCCTCCTGTCTGGATTCCTTCATATTATTTACAGTGAATCCAATTTCCTTCTTGCTAACTCCTTTGCTTAGGACTGGACACAAAGCAGCACAGAGGTCAAGGCAAAGTTCCTTGACTTTGAGGTTGTAGCACCAGGATCACAGCAGGAAGTAAGTGAAGTATATTTTGCACAAAACCAAAATCCAAGGCTTGGAGGAGCTGAGTGCTTTGAATAAGGTGTCAAAGGAAAGTGTATGATGGGGCAAAAACTGAAGCCAGTTTTCCAAAACTGTAGTTTAGCAGCCCAGCAGCTGCTCACATCTGCAGGAGATGCCAGGGCTATATCTCCGATCTGACCCAGATCCAAATGTTGCACAAATCTGTCTGCTGCCAGCTAAGCCCAGATCTGAATGTGGCTCCTTTCTGTCCATAGCACTGTGGTCTCCACCCTCCCCAAGCTTCTGTGCATGTTAGGTCCAGGGGAGGATCCTGCTTTAGAAAAATAGGAGTTTATCTCTGTGCTGACTGCTCTGTAAAAACAGTGCTGTTTTTCATTCATTCACCTCTGAGCTTCTTGAGTTCAGCACAGAAAAGCCTCATGCACATATTTATCATGTGAACTTTGAAATAGCTTCAGAGACCTCCTCAAATCATTTAGTATCAGTCCAGTCACTTGGGCACTTTTTTCCTGAGGAGGTGAACTAAGAAGGCCGTGCTCACCCCGGCTGCCTGCCCGAGGAGCTCAGCAGGTCCAGGCTCCGCATCCTGCAAGCAGAGAAGGTGCCCTCCAGCCAGGCTCCCCGTCCCTCCCTGTACCCTGGCTGGGTGCTGCTCTGCACGGTCCTACTCCTGCACCCAGCTCATCTGCTCCAGGGGCCACTTATTCTCCGGTCTCCGTTTCAAACCCTGACCAACTTTGTACTTGCTCTTGTGAAAGCCCAGCTGGATCAGGGGATGCTGGTGGGTTTGCAAGGTTTTCACACTCACTTTCTGAGCTTCAAATCAGTAAGGAAAATCCCAGCATTTCTGAAAACATGAATACGCTCTATTTTTTTTTTTTTTTTTTTTTTTCTCTNTTTTTTTTTTTTTTTTTGCTTTCCTGTCTTTTCCTTACTTTCATCTTCTTCTTTTTATTTTTCTTGATCTGCAAAAGCCTCCCAGCCTCCTTTTTTCGTTTCCCTTTCTGCTTTCGCCTTTATCTCTCCCAACTGTTGTAGTCACATCCTCTGATGATAGCAGGAGTGACCCCGTGGGGTGACCTTGGAAGATTATTACATTAGCTGCAAATTTTGAACCTGGGCCAGCCAATAGAGCAGGGATCGCAACTCCCATCCTTTAAGTGCAGGAGGATTAACGCTCAGGAACGTAACTACGTTAAACCACTCTACAGACACCAGCGACCATGCCTTTCTCTGCATATCTTTGCATTTCTGCCTTTAAGATCAGTTGGGGAATAGAGCTTTGCTATTTATGTTGAGGTGGTGAAGGGGAAGAAAAAGACAGCATTCATGACAGTCAGGGCAGACTGCATTAAATAAAGCCTCCATCTTTCATTCTTAAGCTCAGCTCCAGGTCCTTGATGAAGACAGATTTTTCAATTAGACAGGCAATGTTTGTTCTAATATTTTATATATGAACCACTCAGCTGACATCTTACCCAGATTTATGTAGGATATCGAATACAAATGGGAGTTTTAATATAAATTTATTATTCGAATTTATCACGTATTTCCGCAAATAAAAATTATGGTTGCCTCAAAGAACGCATTTAAAAAAAAGAAAGAAAAAAAGGAGTTGATAAAATTTCTTTCCAGACGGTGAATAACAATATTGTAAGCTAAGAAAGATCTGTCATAATATAAATTATAACACACATGGAATACATTTCCCATTGAAGACAATATTTCTTTCTTACACAAATGTTGCACTCCTTCATTGAACTGAAAGGAAGTTCAGGAAGGTTGGCAAAACAAAGTAGCCCATTTTTAACACTATACAGAACAAAGTGTATTCTGCTGCCAATTACCCTTAACTGAAAATGGCTGCAGCTTCTGGGAGACGCAGCCAAGGGTCATGGGTGGTATAAATGCTCCCCAAAGAAAAAGAAATGTCAAGCGACATTCATACTTCAGCTATTTAAAGAAAAGGATGAAGAGAATTTAGGGGAATAAAAGACCCTGCAACACCCATTTTTTAGCTATGGGGAAATCGCTACAATTAATGTTAGGCCATTTATAGCATGTTTCCATACGTTTTTCCTTGGCAGATGGCATACCTAATCTAGGAAGGGATTAATACAGCAGGAGTTTTCATCTGCAGTCAGACTGAGAAGGAAATAGAGGATAACTTTTCTTTTATGAAATGAAACATTACAATGAAAGATTTATATATTTTGGTTTCTACAACCCAAAGCATTTCGTCTTCCTTATTCAGTTATGGCATTGCCATGGTTTAGCTGCTTTTCCAGGTTCCTATATTTCTTTTAAAGTTCTCCTGTTTTCCAGCTTTGTTTTTGACTGGAAAACAGTACAAGATGCGAAAGGTGATCAAAACCTATCAGACTACTTCAAACTTCTTTGCTCTTACTGATGCTAAAAAAAGAGGGAGGAGAACATGAAAGCTCCTGGTAATAATGTCAAAAACATTTAAGTGTTTCAAAAACTGAAAAGTTCCTAAATTTTGAAAAATGTTTTTTGACACTCTTGACATTTTTATTTGTATTTCTACTTTTCATTGAGTCATATTCTAATACACGAATGTATGGGTTTATTTACAAGTTGTTGTGCCTGATATACAGATGCTTTCATGAAAAATGTCAGCCAGTCCTGCCCGTACTGCTATGTTGTTTGGTGCCCCAGTAAACCAAGCACCAAGGTGACACATGCAAAGACAAAAGGTCGTACATTAATGGGCATTGATTTGCATGAAAATCAGCGGTAGAGACTGGTGGGATACTCACAGCTTCAGAGCATCTCACCCTGCTTAATTTCGGTCGGATGTGGCATCCCTGCAGGAGAGAGAGTTTCTCTCTCCTGAATGTACCCACCTACAGAGGCTGATGCTCTGAACCAGTGTGAAGCACTCACCCTGGTGCAGAGAAATGGGATCAATAAAAAGCCATCTCATTGGGCGTGAAGGCAGTTTAGAAAGTGAACCCGGTTGCAGGGATATGCATTTGGTGTGGTGGCTCCCACCAGTTTTCCTATCAGTAATTAGTTGTAACTCAAATAAATTGACAGGCCAGAAGTTTCTGTTGTGAAGGGTAAAGATTTTAGGTTGAGTGTTTTCTCTTTGCTGTATTTTAGGTCCATGCCCTTTTGTAGCACTACAGAAGAATCTGTGCAAAGTCCCTGAGCTGCGTATTTGGGTGTTCCTGTTCTGAAGGAGCTTTCATGGCTGGCTCAGAATGAGATTTTGGGAAGGCACACAGGTCCAGATCCTTCAGGAACTGAGTCCCTGAGCTCCTTATGCCTAGGCCTGTTCATTTCAGGGTTTAAATCTCCTGACTCCATCCGAGGACTGGATACAGCAGGTCCTCTCTTGAAGGACCTGACCCAGCTGAGACATTCAAAGGGCAGTCATGCTGCTGGGTTCAGCACAGGCCCTGGCCTTCTTGGCTGTTTGCTTTCAAAAGCAGCCAAGTTGTGCCAGCTGCTTCTTGTTTCATGGCCTTGAGGTCAAAGGGTTGGCCAAGGAAGTGGAGGGTCTCAGAAGGAGAGACCTACTCTTCTGAGAGGAGGGTCTTCCTTCATTCAGCTCAGAAGGAGAACACCCTGGGGAAGAGGATAGGAAGGGAAGGCGAGCATTTCTCTCTGCTCTTGCACCTTCTACCCATCTGATGGAGACAGAACAGCAGTGTGACACTGAATGCAGCTTTGCGGTGCGCCAGGGTATGAAGAGAAAGGGCACCCAGCTGGCAGATAGGCTTCCTGGCTTCTGATCCCAACTCCCAAGATTGTTTTCCTTGGGTTTTTTTTTTTGCTTTGTTTTATCCCAAGATTATTTATCATCAAATATGTAAGCAGTCCTGGGAGAACTCCCCACATGCAGCTGGAACCTCTGACTGCTGTGCAAAAGACATGGTGTTCCCACCAATGTCTGTCTGCGCTTGGGAAGAACAAAGAGCTGTGAACAGTGACCTCCTGAGAGGGTCTGAAGTGGATGGAGGCACCTCCCTGGCTGCTCTGATTCAGGCACCTTTGGCATGCCAGGAGGGTGGCAGTTCACACACATCTTTGCACTCCACAGTTTCTGTTGGCTGACACCACAGACTCACTGAGGCTGGAAGGACCTCTGGAGATTGTTGTATCCACCTGCCCTGCACAGAGCAGGGACAACTAGGACAGGTTGCTTGGGGAGGTGTCCAGTTGGGTTTTGAATTTCTGCATGGCTGGAGACTCTGCAGCCTCTCTGGGCAACCTGCTCCAGTGTCCAGTCACCCTCTATACTCCTCCTAGATCATCTGGTCCCCTATGAACCTCTTGTACTCTACCTTATAAGTCTTAGTTTTGTCAGGAGCTCTGTGTTTGAGCATGCTGCTACCTTTGCTTGCTTTCCTACTTGCAAGGATGGACCATTCTTGCATTTGGAGGAGGCGATCCCTGAAAATCAAGCAGTCCTCCTGAACCCCTCTCCTCACCAGGGCCAGACCTGCTGTCCTCCCCCTACTCCCACCAGCAGCCCCTTGGGTGCCTTCCAGCAGCAGCTGTTGCCTCACTCTTAAGGGTCACCATGAAGGATTATCATTGCTGCTGGGAGAACGAGGTAATCACCTCAGTCTAACTTCTAACTAACTTCAGTCCCAGAAAGTCAGGACTGACTTAATATTTTTTAATCCCAGGAAGGACAGACTTACATGTGAGAATGAGGAACCCATCTGTCCTTGAGCCAAGCAGCCTTGAGCTTGTTTCATTGGGCTGATGCCTTTGTGCTTCAGTGGCAGCCATGTGCTTTCCAAACAAACCTGATGTTTCATGTCTGAAATTTGCCAGGAAAGGCCAGGGGCTATGACCAGCTGCAGGAGCTGCCCTGCATCCATCCCAGCACAAGGCCAGGCGTCAGTTGTTGTGCTGCCTTGTGCTGTTTGTGTGCCTGCGAAGCCTCAGCTCTTGGAGAGCAATGCCCCTACTCTGCAGCTGCATTGTGCTGGTGCTGGATGAATGGTCTTCAAAGCTGTGGGACGTGATGTGTTTTGCCAAGGAGCTCATCTGTATACTTTCTTCAGCGTCCATAAAATCCATTATCATTGTAGCTCTGGCTAATTACCCCATAAATGTTCCAGCTAGGTCAATAAATTACCTTAGCCTTAAAGGGCTTATCATGCTTGGTGTAATAAGTAGGTCTATACACTTTTTTTTCCTATTAAAATAGTCAGAGCATTATTTATATGACTGCATCTGAACTATGCCTGAACTGTGAAAGAAGCACTATGCTATAAATAAAGCATGTTTTACTGTCCAGGGACTTTAAACCTAGTTCCGAGCATGTTATGTTAGTGTCTGCCTAAGCCATGTCACTTGGCTTACTCTCTACTCCAGACAAGCAGAGGGTGGACTGACATACTGTATCTGGAAATACTAATCTATAGCAATATACCGTGCAGGTAGTGTTAGAGGTGCTGAGGGTACTTTCCATTTTGAGAGGTCAGTGGGTGGACAATAGCCTGTGACAAGATTGCTGGAGCTAAGAAGGAGCTGTGGAATTTTGTTGCAGAGCTGTATCGTGTATGCTTTCATATGTTTGCATTTTACTATATCACCTGGGTTGGTCTGTAACTCATTTGGCAGGTAAATGAGTTCTATTTCTTCAAATATTAAGGAAAATTCATCAATGTTTTTAAAGCAGATAGTTCTAACATTGACACTTATTAATTGGTTAAAAATATCAGCTCTGGTCAAATATGGAACATGATGCCATTTTTTTACTTTCAAAATGAGCAATTCCAGCCAGTTCTGTTTCTTTGATGTTTTGTAGTACTTTAATTGGAGGGCATTTGAAAAGGTTTTCATTTTTTCATTCAAGTGAAAACAGCATTTCAAAGGGAGTTTCTCTGAGACATCCAAGGCATGATCCACAGCCCAAATCCAGCTGCATGAGGTCTCCTGCAGTGCCCTTGCTCACCCCCTGCTCTCATTAGAAACAGCTGCACTTGCTGTGCAAGGAGCCACCCATGCACCCACCCACACACTGCAGGTGCAGGGCACTCACCTCTACACTGAGCAGCACTTAAGCAAAAGCCATAGCAACGGGGCCGTGCCTTTAGGACAGACGTCTGGGGTTTACCTCAGCAGAACGAATGCAGCGAACTAGATTTGCTGTTTATCCAACAGCTGATCTCAGAGCAGTAGAGAAATCACCATGTGCATTGTTAACTTCTTGTACAGGTGGCACTGCTCAAGGCAGATGGCCAGTGGGAATTCTGGGAGTTTGTGCCCCTGATGAGGCCACCTGTGACAGCAGCCCCTTTGTTCTTGAAGAGAGAATGAAGATTCATCCTGCCATTAAAACCAGTGCATGGAGCTGGCAGCAGTGCTTGAGGAATTCGTGTAAGATATGGTGTGGGCGTTCTGTGTGAGGCTCTGCGGAAGGTAAGGGGGTGGGGACATCCCTGTAACATTTCTATTCTTAGATTAAGTGGTACTTCAGTGACAAATTAATAGTAGAAAGGGATTTTTGCCTGGATATGTCCACCAAGAGCTTTGTCTTGGCTACTGTAGGGAGCTTGGAGAGTCCTGGTGTGTGTGGCCTGCAGTGCTTGTCTGTAGGCATCCCAGTAGCGTTGTGCAACTGGGAGGTTTGTGTGCCTAAATACACGATTCCTCACAGCGTTCCTGGAGTGTAATAGAACTGCGTGCTGTATGTGTACAAAATACAGGAGTACTGGCTCAGATTGTCTGAGGGATACACCCTGTCGTGCATATGCAAGTAATGCAGAACATGGATTTTGTGGGGACGCAGGTCTGGGCTCAGAGTTATTTCTCTGCTCAACAACAGCTTGTCTTCTGCATTGAATGTGGTGAAATGGGACTTAGAAGGGCTGGGGCTTGCTCTGGTTTCCACCTGCAGTTCTTTCTTTGACATGAAACAAGTTGTTCTCTGTGGCTTATTCCTTCCATTACGAAGACGACGATGCATTTTTTTGATATATATATTTTTCCTCTCCTCTGCTTAGGTGGTGAGGTCTTAAGGCTAGCTGTTACCTAATGATTGCTCTGTGGCACGATGCTAGGCATTCAGACAAGGGAGGATTTAAGTGGCTGTACTGGATGCAAGCAGCAAGTCTGTTCATCATTCACTGGGAATTACCGCTGTCCTTTTAATTTCCTCTTGAAAAGCTGAAAAATATGTAACTTGTAGGAATGCTGATGTGGATTTTTGTTTTGTCCATTTAAAAAAAAATAAGTTCTAATAAACAACCATTGTTTTCTCAAATGCATCCTATCATTTTCCCCATCTCAACAGGAGTGGAAAACATGAGGTTGAAGAACAGTGTGTTATGTGAGTGAAAAGCAGAAGTATTGTGGAAAGTTGTGCGGTTGTCACTCCAAAACATCTTTGTTATTGAATGTGTTGGGTTTTTTTGCACTTCTTGAGTACCGTCTCTGTGCCCAGCATGACTTGCAATTGCACAAAGCTTTCATTGTGATCTCTTCAAGCCACAACACAGGTGAATCTGTCTGTTCAGGCGTGCCATCTGTGTTTCCTGTGTTGTTTACAGTTAACTGGGAGCCTTTATCTTTGCATTTAGTCAGTATTGGTGCATGTAGTTTGAGACTTGCTTTTGTTTTTGTGTTTTTTTTTTTCCTTTTTCCTTCACATCTTGTATGAAAACAAGTTGGGCATGCAATTCCAGTAGCATGCAACGCTTAGAAGCATCACTGCTGTGGTGTTCAGACTGAGTGTAAAAGGAACTGTGGTGTATTTGCCATCACTTCTACTAGGTCAAAGACTGATAAACTGTCACCAGTGCTATTCAACCACCTTCCTTTTATCAGATTTTAATTAAGTTTAGCTCTGAAGAGCATGAGAATGTCCCTGAACAGTGAAATTATTTCAGAGCACTGGAACGTGTTGTCTGGTCATACGTACAAGCATTCCAGCAACTTCTGCCTTGCAAGATGCGCTCTGATTCTGCGTGTTCTTACCTGTGTGTGTGTGTTGGGCTAAGGTGATTATATGTAAAGCTGGTCCTAGGACTTGTTGATTATAAACACGCAACTTTTTTTTTTTTTTACTTCAGGCATTAAACACTACAAAAGGAGTCAGGTTTGGAGAAAATCATTTGAGCAACGTAAATGCACTGAGGCAGATTTTACAGGTGGGGCTTTTAATTATTTGTAAACAAAAACAGGCAGTGGATCTCTGTTCAGGTATGCATGGAGTAGAAAAGATTTGTTTGTGGTTGCACAGTTGGTGATATTTAAGTAGCTATGTTAACTAGAAAGAATGTGTTTTTGAACCAAACAACATCCAGATTCTGTGGTGAGAGACTAGCTCGTGGCTTATTCAAGGCTTGCTGTTATCTTGTTTAAGAAGCTGGATGTTCTCCATTCCTGTGATGGAAACATTGACTTACAGCTTGTGACTTAGATGCTGGATTATGTATATTCTCTGGCTGTGCTGCTCTTGTTAAAGCAGCACTGATCATTAGCCTTTTCACTTCAAATACTCAGACATGATCACAGTGACATGGGTATTTTCTTTGATGCTGTCATATTTGGAATTGGCTTGCCCTTGATAAAACTGCATTCTGCAAACCCTGAAGCAACTACACCCTAGGCTAACTTTTCTCCTGCATCTGTGAGCAAAACTGAACTCTGTTTTCCATCTGTGTTGCTCCCCAGCAGAGAAGCAGCTAGCAACTCTTCCCAGAGAACAACTGTCACCTGAGGCTGGTCCTGAATGGATGCTCACCAACTTGTTCTTGGCAGTGGATATGGTTGTGACTTTTAATGCCTTATTTCACAGACAGTATTTTGATTTTAAACAAGCAGTAGAACAATGTTAAAACTCTGTGCTCTGATTGCCTCACTGAACTAGATCTCATTCACTTCAGCAGGCGATGGATAGAGCCCATGTGTTGTTTTTGTGGTTGTTTTTTGTTTTTTTCATCTTTTCTCAAGAGGCTTATGAACTCACTTTAGCACTTTCCCAATCTCTGAGTTCATGCAAAGACAGCACCATGGGATTGTTCTGTAACTGTGGATAGATTAATTGCCTTGGTTTCACTTCCCTTTGCTATTCTCTTCAATATCTCTTTGTTCTGAGCATCTCTTCTGTCTATTATTTTCAGATGCCATTGTGTTGTCGAAAGAGCCTTCTCACAGGACAATGAGCTACCCAGCCCTTGTAGTGATTAACCGTACTTGTTTTCAAAAGTCTTCAGCAGGGCCTCCCCCCACCAAGCAGAGTAATCCAGTCCCTAATAACGCAGGAGTTGTTCTATATTATCAGATTTCTCTCTTTCTGCTCAGTTTTCGGTGACACGTTTACAGAGAGTCCTTCAGCCTGTTCACCTCCCCTGAGCTTGCCATCTTGTTGTGGGCGAACACATCGCAGCTCTGGAGGGGTCACTGATCCCTGACAAGTGGCTCCGAACAGGCCTGGGAGGGTGCAACGGGATCCGGCACTGGGTTGCAGCCCTCACATCCAAAAATGTAACGGGTGAAATCCCAGACCTGCCTGAAGTCAATGAGAGTTTTGCTGCGGACTTCAGCAGAGCCAAGATTTCACCCAATATATTTCCCAGTCTCCTGCTGCACGAGTGTGCGAGGTCAGGCTCTTACCCATGCGCACCACGCCACGGTCTGGAAGCCATTTACTGACTGGTGGAATTGCTCCTCATTCCAGTAATAGAGTGCTGTGGGAAACCTTGCCTACATTTTCATGGGTAGGAACCAGCCCTTGGCCGATGAGCATGGCTCCCACTGCACGCATGGAGGGTGGACTTGGAGGCTGGGGAGGCATTTGCTTCTTGCAGAACGATCTTCCCAGTGGAGTTGGTGGTTTTGTCTTATTTCTAACAACTTCTTTTGGAGCCTGCTGTCTGTGGAGAGTAAGAATTTGGCCTTAATTTCTGCAGGGTACGTTGCACGTGTTACTACCTTTTTTTTTATTCCTGTGGATAAGCCTGATCCAAAAAACTTGGATCCTGGGATTTGGATGCAGCTGTAAGTGAAGGACCTGGCTTTGGAGGGAGTGTTGATCCTGCTTACCCATGAACTGCAATTAGCTGACTCTTTCCTCGCTGCTCTGATGATCATTGATGGCCCATTTGTAGGGCCATTGTCCAGGTCTACCCATGGATTTCTTTCAGCATTGCAATATTGAAAGTTCTGTTTAAAATACTGTTACTTTGATCAGGAAACTAGAATCAAACTAAACCAACAAAAACAGGAAAGTTCTCTCTGAATTTCTGGGATGAGAGCCAGTTCTCAGCCACATGTTGTAACTGCATTATTTATGTCCTTATTTATTGACTACATTGGCACCTCGAGTTCCCCATCTCTGCCTGAGGCCCTGTTGCAGTACATGTGAGAAGCACAGTAAGAGCAAGTCCTTTGCCCTGAAGACCATACAAGACGCAACAAAGATGCACAAAAGAAATCCCACTGTAACTCCCACTTTACAGAGCAGGAACTGAGGCTTGTTTGCAAGGTTGCACACAGAGATGAGAGATTAGAGGAAAGCCAGGATGCCCTGCTTTATACAAGGTAGGGACTTGAGAGATGGTTAGAGCTGCAATACTGCTTGCTCTCTCTCCTCTCGTCTCTTTTCATGAATAGATCTCCTTTTGGTTTTCCCCTTGTATCCTGCTCTCCATTGTCAGAAGCAGTGCCACCTCTGGCACTGTGGCTGAGAGGATTAAGGGAAGGGCCACATCCCGTTCTGTGTTTCCCTTGCTTCAGCGGTTGAGGGAAAATGTTAGTATTATATAAAAATAGTTTCTGGATTTGAAGCTAATTTTTTTTCAGTTGGACTTCAAATATGTTGCAAAAAAAAGCACACCAACTATTGCAGATTGCAATTTGGAATCGTATTTCCTATTGCTTAGGTACCTGTGATTTCTTTTCCTCCCTGAGGCTTTCAATCTCTTTCAGACCAAACTAGTAAGGTACAAACTTGGGTTTCCCCTAATAGTGAAACACAATACTAAATTGGGAAGCTTCTTGAAAGGCTTGTAAGGGAAGTGCACAAACATCTGGTTGACATTTAATCTAGAAATGTCAGGCCTCAGCATTTCCAACCCAGGCTGACAGTTCCTTGGGTTGAACACCAAAATATACTTATTGAAAAAATGCAGGGAAGAGGTAGATCAGAGACCAAATATTAAATTGGAAAAACACTCAAAAACAAAAAAACCCACTATGTTCTCTCTGTAGAAACCGTCATGCATTCTTGATTGTAATTGCCATACCTATAAAGGAGGGTAGTCGTGAAAAAAGCTGGGCTTGTGCTTCTTTGCTAAGGTGGGGGTGACCTCCATCAATCCTTCTATCATTTGAATAAGTCAAACCTTGCAGCAGCTGGGCAGACTGCAGAAGATTACCCAAGTCTTCTCTGTTACATTCCTGGGCTAGGTACCATGGCATGCTCCTGTCCCATGAGGTCCTACGTTTGCCTTGGAGCGCACTGGAGTTTTCACTTTAGCAATGGATTTACTGGGAGGTGGTGCATGTTTTCCTCTGCCTCTTTAGGTTGTCCAAACCCAGCCTAACAGTACTGTGCATCTCCCAGAATTCCATCCTGAGGCATGTGGCTGCTATGCAATGCTTTGCTCAGCTCTTCTGTGGGGCCAAAGAGATTTAGTTGCCCAAATCCTGGAAAACCTCAGTCTTAAAAACATATTTAAATCCCAGTTGAATCAATGGAAACTTAAGTATATGCTGTTGAGACCTGGCATGGATTGAGAATGACAGGGGTAAGGTCTGACTGAAGAACTCAGTATGAGTTTCCCCTTTTTAGAAAGGAATAGTAGTTTTCTAAATAAAAACAAGGGAAATAAAAGTAAGGAGAAGCTATCTGCTGGGAATATATTGATGATGTGTTTGTTTGTTTTTGGTCGGTGGGTTTCTCTGGGCTGGTGCATTGTTTTTAATTTTGGGGATGTTTTGTGTTTATCATCTACTCTTGAACGCGTTCTCTTGGTTTTCACTTTCTCACTTTGTGACCCTCAACATCTTTGATTCTTTCCAATCTACTTCACCTTCAGGAAAAAATGAGCATACGTTGACGCGTTATTCCAGATGAGAGTCCACCATCTGTCCTGACCTCACATTCTCTGGGCTTTTTTTCATCCCTGCTGACCCTGAGCAAAGATACTCCTTGTGCTGCAGTCAGGGATGCCTTGCTCCAGCTGGGTTTTGACTCTGCTACATATGAGTCACTTCAGTCCTCCCAGTGCGCTGCATCTGGCTTTAACCACCAGCAGTTCTCCTATTCCACTACCCACTCACCTTTCTTTAGAAAGTCCTCCTGCTTAATGGTGTGTCCTGGTTCTGAGTGAACTAAATAGTTTCCTTCTGCCCACATCAACGATGCGTGCTGTGAACAGTGTCCCAGGGCGTAATGTTGGTGCTCCTTATGTTCAGCTATGGTAAAAACAGCGAACAGATTATTCTTTAGAAGATGTAAGATCTGATCTGTTCTTTTATTGGAATTGGTGATCAAGTTCCCCCTACAGTAAAACTCATGACTCAGAGCATTTCATTTGCACAGGGCTAAAAAAAAAGTCATTAGGAAATGTACCTGAGAGGCCAAGACCTGTTTAAATACACATTAAGGGTTGTAATGTTTGAGGGAAGAGTAGTTAAGCTAAGCAAATCTGATAGGAGGCCATGTCACTGTAGCTTTTAAAGGATGCGTTGGACTTCCAGAGCCTTTGTTTATTGTTGGCTGATCAATAAGCAGGCTTGGCATTGCTCTAACAGAAACGGTGAGGTGGAGAGAGGGATGGCAGGAGAATAAAAACAGTTCATTTCAGGAAACAGTTTCATGTAAGCTCAGCTTGTAGGAATCACAAATTGAAAAGTTCACATGACTGGAAGGCAAGATCTTCTGGCTGTTTGCCAAGCAGGGAAATGAACAGAGTTTGCTGGAGGAACTTAACCCTACTTGGCGATGGGAGGAGTGGCTGTTGGGGAGAGAAGCATGTACTCTCTGTGCCCCTCCTGAACATGCTCTCCCTTTCTGAACCTATATTGCTACTTCCCCACCTCCCAGGGAGGCTAGAGCTGAGGAGGATGATCCCAAAGGGCATGGTTTTGTGTTGCTGTTTGGGGCCTCTTTCTCCTATGGTGAGGCACCTCAAAAAGAGTCATACAAGCACAAGCCATCCAGTGGCTTGTTTGGCTGCTTGAGCATGACCCTTTCCCAGCGATCCAGAAAACAGCAGGCTGTGCTGTGGGCTTTGGGACAGCCCCCATGTCAACTGGTGCTACCACAGCCCCACAGCACTCCTGCTTCCCTGGGCCAGGGCCAAGTGTGATGTTGGGATGGTGTTTCAAGGTCTGCATGAAGTTGGACCTTTCCCTGGTCACTATCATCTCCTAGTGCATACGGCATCCCATTCCGGCTTTAGCAAAGAGAAGGAAAAGCTGAAAGAGCTGGAGAACAGAGGGGCCATTCCCTCTCCTTGTCCCCTGAAGGGTGTATCATTTAATTAGGTACAAAGGCTGCTCAAATGAAAAGATAAAATTGGAAAGCTACTTGATGTATAATGGCCTCCAGCAAATACGAGGGGAAATCTGTGAAATGCTCAGTTTTAGCTAGTATTTTTCAATCTCTGGTTGGAGAGGAACGAAAGAAAAACTGGAATTAACTTAATGCATGAAATTCAGCTTGCATTCAGATTTCTTCACTTTTGGGGTTTTCTTTTTGTTAACCTCCCAAAGTTATTGCTTTCAGTCAAAGCTCCAATACTGAAAGGAATTGAAAGCTGGTTACAGAACGTGGGAGAAAATGGGGTTTTTTGTGTTGCTTCTTTTTTCTTTTTTTTTTTTGTATCATCAGAAAAGTATCCTCAAAAGAGAGTAAGAGGATGGGTGTGTATTTAGACACTTCTTAACTTCCATGCAAAACAACTGTGATTTTCAACTAGTGATGTTCTAGCTATTGGACAGGAAACTTTTTTGCCCTGAGTTCCATGCATTTGTCAATGCAGGAATCAATCTGACAGGTCCAAGCTCTAAAAGTCGTTTAGACCCGAGTTTAGGCTTCTTTCAGAGTTTGGATGCATTTTGACGGGGACTTGGGTTGAGCCCCAGTTCCAAGCAATATCTGCCACATGGAAGTGTTTGCAGGTGCTTATCTGGGAATGTAGGGCTGAACTGTGGCTCCAAATCGAGGAGTACTGCTGTGTGCTGAGCACGTTTGAAAATCCAGGGGTTTGTTCAAGTAAGATACCCATTTTGTAGACCAGAAGTGTACATAGCTTGGCACCCAGCTGTGGTGGAAAGTCATGGAGAATGGGTTGCCTGCTCTCCCTCTGTGACACTGAAATTATATTCCTAAATGATCGAGTTCAAGAGTTTATAACTTTGGATGTAATGGTTTTTTATGATCTTGGCTAAGATCAGCCATAACAACAAAACCAAAGGATGTCCTTGCTTAGTGCCAAAAGGTAGAACTAGAAAAGAATTTCTCAAGATGTTGCAGTCAATTGTTGTGTCGATGTTTGCTTGGGCCACTGCAGAGTGAGCCTCAGGATGTGCGCTTGTCCTGCACAAAGCACCTTTTCCTCCTCTATGCATCTACAGGAACCACCAGTTCCCAATGAACATGGGAAATGCAACTTCAGCACCAGAAATCCCCGTTCCTGCACTCCTGTGCGTACCCAATTTTACCGTATGCTTAGTGTAATAAATCATCAAGTTCTTTTTCTCATGGTATGTGCTGGTTAATGTACAGATACCTCCAGAGAAAGTGCTTTGGGGTGAGGATTTTTGTAAGGGTTTACGAATCCTTTGAAATGTGCGGTCTACGAGTGGAGATGCTTCTAGAAATGTGAACTATTCCTGAATGTCCTAGATAGGCTTGATTTGTTCGTCTCTTTGTGGACCCTGTAGCTGAATTCCATGGATACAGACCCCGGCTTGAACAACTCTGCCGCAGAGCAGCAATACGAGGTGCTAACCTGGGGGCAGGGGGTGTCCTCCAGGAGTCTGCCACACTGCTTTGCAGAACAGCTTGCTTAAATGATTCCAGAAATATGAATTGAATATCAATGCCTACTCCAAGAATGTGCCCAGAATTTTTTTTAATGCTGAAACTGGTGCAGAACTGCAGAAGCACCACTTCTGTCATGCTTGTGCCTGCCTTGAATAATCAGAGCTGGTTTTCAGCAGCTGGGAATATGAGTTAGCAAAAACGTAGAAGAATGTAGAATTAGACCTTCTGGCTACCTTTGTGGCTAAGCTGTCTTTCAGAAATTCCTGGCTAAAACTGTTACTATGAGCAAGGCTAGGACTGCATGCAGCACTTAGACACGATCTCTTAAATGCAGGGATAGTTGTTTGTGGCAGAAGAGCCCCCACGTTTTCACACTTGTATGCAAAATTCCACCCCCCTTTTTGCAATGATTAGGCTCCTGCTGTTTGACAACACGCACAAGCACAGAGTCACCGCATGCCGTGCAAAACAGATCCGGGGATGCCGTTTGTGTCTGGTGGAACATATTTAATCATTTTCCCAAAGATATCCCTGTGATATGAATGGTAACAGGATGTTTATAACAGAGATAAGGCCGGGATGAAATCCTATCCCTCTCTGGGAGCTAATAAAAGCAAAGATTTGGAATTAAGTATCACTTTCTCCGAGCTGCACACTAACGAGGAAATGGGGTCAGAAGGGCAAGCTGCAACATTGTAGGCACTTTATCTAAAACATAAACATTACTAGAGTGCATTCTGACCAAATTAACTCTCTCAGATCTGTGATGTTAGCATTCCTGTAGTACTTAAGCCTGCCAGCTTTACTGCTGCTCTGACTGAAGGTTGAACTCCGAGTTGGGGCTGACATTTGCAAACAGGGCTCTTGGTGGCTGCTGAGCCTTCTGCAATTAAATATCTTCCAAAGGAATGCCAGTGCAAAGGAGAGAAGAAAAATAAAAAATAGTTTTTTGTTTTTTTTTTTTTTAAAAAAGTGGTGGTGTGGAAAGAATCGTAGAGCCAGAGGGAAACATGATCTACTCTGACATGCACAAAATCCTGAAAAGTAGAGCTTTGCACAAGCAGTAAAAACAGGAGTGTTTGCTCTGTTACTGTTCATTGCAGAGCACTTGGATTGGAGGGGTTGAGCCTGTTTGATTTCAGGCTGGGTGTTTTATTCCTGTGCAATGCCAAAAGCTTCCTAAAATCAGGACTTGAAGAGAAAGAACAGTTTGTCAAGGCTGTTGGGCAGCTTTGCGAAGTCAGAATCTTTTACGTTTCTTGAGAGGTGTTGGGATTCTTGTAAGAGCTGCTCACAGATGCTCAAATGAAAAGCACGATTCCATTGTTCCAGACATCACCCAGCTGTCTCATCACGGCAGGCAGAAAGGATGGGGAGCATATGCTATCTTGGTACGTGCCACGAGGGATCGGCGGAGCTGATGCTATCTCCACTGCGAAAAGAATAGCAAAGGCCTGGAAAGAGAAGGGAGGAATGTGATATTAAAATTAGCACCTCCTGAAGATCAGACAAGCGCCTGGGAGTAAAATTACTTCCTTGCTCTGGGGGGGAGCAGAGGAGAGCAGTACGTGCCCCACACCTTTCTGTGGAGCAGATGGCTCCCCGCAGTCCTCGTGGACCTCAGCCAGGAGGTGCAGGGATGGGGTAGCTCCGGGGCTCCTCCCTGGCCTGGCTGCAGCTGATGAAGTTTGGCATCTCTGATCTACTTGAAATGCTGCCCTGCTTTCATTTAGTTATTTACGTAACTTTGTAATCTAGTTCAAGGTAAAAAACAGGAGGATTTTCAAAATACACTCAGGCAACAGATTTTCTGCTAGCAGCTTGAAGAGACTGCTTAGGTTTGGGTTGTTTGTTTTCTTGTTTTGTTTTGTGTTTTGTTGGTTTTTTGGAAGGAGCAGATCCTCAGGGTCTCCTAAATCCATCTACAGTAGCTGCCACTTAGCTACTTCCAGCCCAGATCACGGGTCTTTCTGGGATCCCTGAGAGCATCGTGGCTGATGCCCTCCAGGGCAGAGTGCGCATGGTGAGGCTGCCCTGGAGGTGTGGGACTGAGACGTGGTGTTCTCACAGTTTCCCCTGTAGGCAACCTAAAAACGTGGCAATTCCCCCATCCTAGTAGCAAAAAATCCCACCATTCCTGTGGGTTGTCTGCGGTGGATTTTCCTAGAACCTGTGCTAAATATCAGTTTGAAATTATTCCAGTAAAATATCCTTGCTTCAATGGTTTGAGATTTTTATGGTGATAGAAGTATTTATGACACCAGTGTTGCTTATTTTCTGATCACCTCAGTTCTTTCTCACAGAACCGAGGGCTGCAGCCATCCAGTCACACCAGCAACCAGAGAGAGACAACCTGGATCTGAAGTCCCAGTTTCTTTCTTTAAAACACCAAAGCTACCTTTTTTTTCCCCCAAGCTCCTTCCTGAGGAACCTCTTAAGTTTGTAAACCTGTTTTTTTTTTTTTTGTTTTTTTTTTTTTTAAACACAATCACTTGAATTCTTATCATAATTCCTTATCTATGGCAAAGAACAGTGTAAATACCTAGAGCAAAATCTCAGCTCTTCTGGGAACAGCTAGTCCTTTATAGTTTGTGGTAGTTTGTGTTGTAGATAGCGAAGCTATCTACACAAGCTTTACACAGCAGTGGGTAAAAACAAGCCACCTCTGTCAACTGATGTCCATCAGAGTCCTCTGGGGGACTTTGCTGCTGCAGCATCCCCTGGCTGGGCATCGGTGTACCATTGCAAGGTGCATTGGCAGGCTCCAGGGCAGTGATCACATTGGAAGCTGAGTGATGCTGTGGGTTAGTGGGGAGCACACGCTGCCAAGGGATTATGCTGCCAGCTTACTCTTTCCTTGCTTTGTTTCCCTGTGGCCCAGCTTCCAGCTGGATCCTGGCCCTTTGGAAAAGGAAGGAAACTGAAAGCAGTGATTTGCTACATGTGAAGGATAGGGGTGGGGGAGAATGGTTAGGGGATTTAAAAAAAAAAAAAAAAAAAAAGAGAGCTGGGACAAGTTCTTCAGGTAGTGTAAAGCCATGTTGCTGTCTGGAGAGAGTGCTGAGCACCGCAGAGTAGGACCAATGGAAAATTGGCCATTTCTTCACGTTGTTCCCTCTGGTGTAGTGTCAGACAATTCTTGAAGCCAAGTCAGATGGTCATTTTACACTGGTCTTTTATATTTTCAGGAGCACAAAAAGTTCCTAAGGTTTGAAATCATGCAGTGAAACTTCAAAGCTTCCCAGGCTTGTCACAGGCAGCGTAACAAAGCTGTTTGTATTCAGGAGGAATTGCAAGCAGTGTGTTTAATCCCCAGCACTCGTACAGATCTCGCTAGGTGAGATCTACTTTCCTTCCAAAGCCTTCCTTTCAGTTTTCTTTTCAAACCACAGTCAAAACTCTCCTGTATTTTGAGATTTAAAACATCCAGTGGTTCACTGATTTCATACAAAGGGCCTCTGTGTGGGGGATTGTACACCCATTGAAATACTTGGGGCTTGTCACCCCTTCCTGAGCTGAAGCTTGTGGGAGGAGGCTATGGGGTTTCCCCTCCAGCCTCTCTACAAGGGGAATGAAGCAGTACTGGGGCTCCTGACTATGCAAGGGCTCGCTGGGCAGCTGATGAGGCTGCTCAAATGGGGAAAGCTAGCTAGGCTGGGGCAGATGTCTGTATTGCTGCAGCTCTGTGGCTGGGCAGGGAGCTGGACTCCTGGCCTTGCACCTCTGGAAGTGGCCATCTGCTGCCAGCAGCTCCTCAGGCCGCAGCGCATCTGGTGCGTTCTGGACTTAGTATTTGGTGTTGGAGGTGAATCTGGGGGATGTAGTCACATTAAATTGCTCTTCTTTAAGTAGTAAAAATAAGAAAAGCATAGCTTCTGTGCTTGCCTGGAAGCTGATGCAGGGTGAGGTCCCCTGTGTCTTTGTCGCACTGCTCCCTGCCTTCACTCTCTGCTGGGCTGCTCACTATTTGCGTGTGTGGGTTTGAGGTAGTATGATCATGCTGGGCTGGGGCCAGAAACATGCTCCCCTCTCCAGCTCCTCAGCAGCTGTCAGAAAGTTGTTCTGGAGTTTGGCATTGCTGGAGGAAGCCAACCTCTGCATCTGAAATAATCAGAGTATCCTGAGAAATAGGTTTGTCTGGTGCTTCTATATTTGGATTTCTGCTCCTCGTGGTTGCACAGAAAGGTTTGAAAACAGGCGCAGTACAGACCAACAAAACATAAACCTGTCTTTTTTAAAAATTGCAATCGGTAAGCCAATATCACCCTTCAGTGCCTAAGCAATAATTTTTTATCACATTCTTCTGGCAAAACTGAATACCTCATTATAGCTCCAGTAGATGAGTTTACATCAGTTTAACCCAAGTGACTGAGTTTCCATACAGGTCTGAAAACTGTCTTGAATTTTTTTAATAGTAATTATTGTGCAAACAACATTTTTTATCTAACTGGGCTGTGACAGGTTTCCCACCCCAACCACGCTGTCACAAGAACAGCGGGGTATTTCATTTCAAAGATGACTTGCAGATATTTTTCTCTCCTCTTGAATTGCACTCATGTAAAAGTTTGTTTGCATGGGTAGAAATTGTGCGTGTAACCCCTGAATTCTAAACAGTGTTGGAAATGACCATATATTTATTAATTTGAAGCCGTGTAGGTACTATGTTTTTCATGGAAATTGTTGAGACTCAGCTGTTTTCTCTGAAATCTGCTGAGAGATCCAGTCCTAAGGTCCCTCTCCTCTCCAGCAGTTACAGGCTCAGATGGAAGGAGTGTTAAGTGAAGGTAAGTAGCGTTGGTGGCAACTGGGATATGCTTTGTTGTCGTTTCTGCAGGAATTAAGAAGTAACTTGTGCTAAGCATAGTTGTAATTGACCTAGAGTCTGTTTTATCCCAATCCCTTTGGGGCATTTTCTCTTCAATAATTAAGTCCTCATTAGACAAGAGAATCACTTTGGCTCAGTGCTGATTTCTGCACAGTTGTTTAGTCAGGCAGCTCTCAGCCATAGCGTGCACCCCCAGGATCTTATTGCTGCTTGACTCCACTGGTGGCGGTACCAGGGCTGTCCACCCAGCAGCTAGATGACTTTCACCCCCAGTCAGTTCTGATCAGAAGAGCCTGAGATCACCGCAGGGATTTTGGAAACCCCTCAGGGTGTCCCTTGTTTTGTTGTTTGGGCTGAAGGTGCACAGCTTTCCCAGAGAGTAACAGGGCTGGGTTGATGCAGCTCTAAGGACAATTTGGACATATGCTCAAAGAAGATCATGGCAGTGTTTTTCATGTTCAGCATCACGTATATCCCCTCCTGTGGAGAGATGGTGTTCGTACCATAGAGTAGTTTAAAAAAAGGGGGCTCACTTTGCACTTCTGCCATTGGCTTTCTGTGCAATTTTTATCTTCTGTCAGAGATTGTGTTACCTACGAGGGTGATTGGCTCAGCCCTCAACTGGTGGCTTCCCTGGCCTTGGGTTATCCCAGTGCAGGAAGGGACCTTCCAAACCTGGTGCCGCTCAGTTGTACCCGGTGCAGAGTGTTTGGGACTAGGACTCTAGTTTTCTGATCTCATACAGTGCCAAGCACAGAAGAGGTCTAACTGTAGCAGATGAAACTGGATTCTGCCATTAATGGCAGCATAAAGATAACATGGGAACTGAGACCCACCTTCTCAGTGGCTCTTTTCCTGAATTGTTTCTAATTATTCTGACTAGGAAGAAGTCATGAATATATATGTTGTACAGCTTTGGACCCATCACATCTCATTGCCTAAGTGCACATTTAGTTACAAGTTTGGTGTGGATAAATTGAGCCAAAGCCCAGACATGTGCTCCTAGTGAACGTGCTATAAGTGTTTCCCTAATACTCTCTGAGGTACCCTTTCTAGCTGAACTTCAGAGCAGGTAAACTTCCCAAAAAATATTGTAGTCAATGAATTTTTACATCATAGGGTCCCTCTCACACTCCTTTCCTGTGAACTTTCCTTTTTTCTTTTCCACTTTTGAAGTGGAAACTGTATTCATTTTCAAAGTAGATATGTGCAGTCAGCAATGATGAAAACGAAGGTAACTGTCAAAAATACTGCCAGAAGGGTTTTCTCCACTTTAATTTCTGCTTACATTATTAAGACAAGTAAATTATCTTTTCATGGAATGCTTCCTTTTTTCTGGAAGCACTGCTGATAAATGATGTAATATTCAAGGCCCTTCTCCACAGCTGTTGGAGGCCCAAAATTTCTATTCCCTACACCACAATAGACACAGATGCCAAGTAAAACTTTAACCTGACTTCCATGATTAAATGTGATGGTATTGCAGTGGGAAATACGGAATCTACAAATATTATTCTGAAAGTAATAGATTGATTGAGCTTCCCCCCACCCCAGTATATTTAGGGGCCTGCTGTTGTTGTTATAGGGATTAGGAAGAAGCCAGGAAAGGTTCTGAAATGGTGGCTGAGAGGGGCTTTCTGTAGCTGTGAGCTGAAATGCTACTTAAAAACCTCCTTAACAGGAACAGACTATAGCTACCCTGTCAGCGCAGAAAGCTGCTATTTTTATCAATGAAATCTTAACCTGTTCTCAGGAAGGGATTTCTTCCTATGCTACTTTCAAATTTGTTTTTGAAAATAAGTGAATTTTTGGTATGTTCTGGAAGATGAGCAGCCCAGAGAGAAATCCCATAGACTGACAAGGTAATATACAGGGGTTTTTGTGAGAAAGGGTCCCTTTTCTTTTTTTTCCAAAGCTGTCCACTGAAACTTGAAAAGCAGAGGCCACTTCTGCTGTACATCTTAAATAATTTAGGTCAGTTGTTGATATTTCGGGGCAAGTAGCTTATCTTGGGGGTAAGAGCTGCTTAACTTATTGTAAAGAGGAATGGATGTGTTTCCCTCCTGCCCCCTTGTAAACTTTCCAAAGTCATGGACTTTACAAATAGAATTTGGTAAGTTCTCCTGACATCTGACACTGTGTGATTTACTACTTTTGCTAGGTGAGTAGGCTTGTCCTTGGTGATCAACACTGATCCCATGCAAGTCCCTTCTGTCACAAGGATGCGTTCTCCTGCTGCACCCATGTTGCCTTGCTGCTCCTTGCAAGTAAGAATGGGTGTTGTTGCTTCTGAAGAGCACTAACTTCTGCTGCTTTCCTCCCTCCATAGTCAGAAATGCAGATTGACAGGGCCCTGTCCTGCTTGAAGGCCTTGCCCATTTGTTTCAAAGATTGGGGGAAAAATGCTGTTTCATCGTTGTCATTGGTTGGAGCCTCCTTTGTCTCTTTTCTATCTGGATAAGCAACCTTTAAGGGGAAAGCTGATCCCTAAACTCACAGCATTTTAGATCTAGGAGGCTGTTATGGCCACAGAGCAATTAACAGATGTGGGATCACCTAATAGGTCTCATTGACATGGGGAGAGAATCAGACCATCTCTGGCCATGTTGTCTCACAGCGACTTCTAGTTGGAACTGCAGAAGGCTTGCAGTAGGCAGGAGTGATGAGTTGAAACATTGCCTTGATATGGCACAAGTGTGGGTTTTGCTCTGTAGATCAGCTCAAATGGGAAAGGAGCTGCTCAGTTATTCATAACTTACCCATACGTTTCCGAAGTGCTCGTTTATCCAACTCTAGTCTTCAATAAGAAAATTGTCATTTCTGTGAATGCAAGGAGAAGGAGGGGAAGGGAGTTGTTGCAATCAGCCTTTCTGAAAACATCCAAATCCTATCCATATTGTTCAAGAATCCACTCAAAAAACTGCTGCATGAGTTCAAATAAAGCAAGCACCGGACTTCCCCAAGGCACTAAAAAAACCAACTTGTGACCGTTAACACTTCAGTTATTGGGCCTTGGGATGCAGTGGCCTCTGAAATGTATGGTCTTGCATGAAATACGCTGAGGCTGAGTTAAACGGCAGCTTCTCCGGTAGTAGCAGCTCCAAGGACAAAACAAGAGAAGCTAAATGTTATTCATTGCACTGAGGGAGCCTGGCTTACATTTGGATTTGAATGCAGCCAGCATAACTTTCTGGTGTGACAGTGCTCCCCAAGAAAACTTGACGCGTTCTAGGTGGAGGTGTTGACTTCAGCGCATGAAGTCAAGCGATGTTTAGCAACAGGCTTTGAGAGCAGAACCACTTCTGTCAGATCCTGAAGACATTACCTAACCATCTGCTTTCTAAATTCCTGGGAACTGCCCAGTGAAGGACTAATGGAGCCAGCCAGGAACATGCTCACACCAAAGAGTTCTGCTGAACACCTGGGGCCAACACCTCAGCTGCTGAACATGGGCAGCAGTGACACTAAGCTAATTTATAACAGCTGAAGATTTGGCCCAGGAATGCTATTATTTTTCTATTTAAAGCAGTGCTAGCAATTTACAGGAGTTTGTTATTAGGAATGGGCCAAATATTCCAGAGGAAATTATGGAGTAATAACAACCACAGAACCTAAATTAGTTGTTTTTGAGTTATAAGAACATAAAATAATAGCATCTGACACCACTAACCACTATTCTTTTTTGCACTCCTTAAAACTTCAGATGCGTTTTGCCAAACCAATTGTTTCCAAATTCTGTCAAAAATATTGTCCTTGGGCAGAAAGCTTGGATGCTGAATTTCAACCCAGAATGATTTTTATGGCTGAGTGACAGAAACCTTGAAAAGGGGATTTATAATGAATACAACCTTAACTACTGTGGCATGAACAGTACTGCAATTCTCATTAGCTGAGCTTCTTTTTCCCCTTTTTTCTCAGAATTTCAGAGGGTGGGGCTGGCTATAGGAAGTTGTTGACTGGTGTGTATGCTTCTGTCATGGCAGGAAAGGAACTCAGCAGCTCTGTTTCCCTTTTCATCTCTGGACATCTGTCTAGGTTCAAAGATTGTTGTGGGCCTGAAGCAATAGGGTTTCAGAACCATTTTTGATGCTGTGGCCACAAGTGTGGGCAGGTGACTGTGGCGTATAAGCGGAGTGGTTTCAGCACCAGGAGTTGACTCCTGTCCTCCTGTTTAATGAGTTTTTTTTCACCAGGGGCTGGTGGAAAGCCTTTGGATTTGAAAACAAGCCTTAGCAAAGGATGAGGCAGAAAGACCAGAAAGCAGAAGATCTGCCAGGTTTGTATTCTGCTCAGTTTTGCTGCTATACTCCAAACTTTTCAGGTTGTGGGAAGAAGAAAGTCTTGCCCTTTGTATATGCTAAACACCAGGTGTATAAGGTTGGAGGTGGGAGTGGAGAGCTGGCTGGAGAATTTTTGTTTGGACTTCTGTTTCCCTTGAGCGATGAGTGCAGTCATGGAGCTCCCACAAAAGATGACGTGGGTGCATCCTCTACTTTAAGACATTTTAAAAAAAGCCCTTTAAAAACAGTTTGTTATAGAAACAAGGCTTTATGACTCTGTATAACCCTGAAGCAGGCTTGTGACCTTCCTTTGAGAAGTTTCTAACATAAGAATTGCTTTAGGTATCCAACATAACAATTCTTTGGTTGGGACCTCAGCTGTGGTGGCAAAAACCAGATGGAAACTGCAAGCCCTAAAGTAAGAAATGATTTATATAGTCCACTGGGTCTCCCCAGCACTGTCTCCTGGGATGGGAAGATGGCACACATAGTGAGTAATGTCATAATCATCACAGAGCAGGAAACAATTCCAAGCAAAAGGTCTTAGAAGTCTTTCATCTCTACTTTCCCAAGCCACACGTGGTGAAATCCTCACATGGCTTGCTCAGGTTGCTTTTGAAAGATGAGAACTTCCATCCTCAATGGGAGAGGCAGAATGGGACTATGATTGTCCTGTTAATGAAGAAACCATTAATAATAACTACTTCAGCTAAAAGCTGTTCTCATGGAACCTTCTCTTGGTGCCTTTGGAAAGAAGGGAGAAGATTTTAGTGATCCCAGGAGCTGTCTCCCATCTGACTATAAAAATTATTCAAATTCTTTCAAGATGAGAGAGGGTTCCCCCAGAATGAGTGGCCCAGTTCAGTTTCATAGTGCGTGTACTTTGCAGCCAGTGGTTTGAGATGTTTTGTCTGGCTGCTGGCAAGTTGCCTTTCAAGAACCAGCTTTTTTCTGAATTGCTTTGTTGTTAAATAGAAAACAACTTTCTGGTGTTTAATTCAGGGGGGAAAAAGTAGATGAAATCTGAGGAACTTAACTGTTACCTGGATGGGAAGGAGGTGAATCATGTTGTAAGTGAAGACTCCAAGTGGAGTGCAGTGAAGTGTCATCATCACCCAGCCCTTGATACCTAAATACAATAGAAGCATCGAAGTAAGAGACTTGGGCTGGGATGCATTTCAGCAGCTCGCTGTAAGTTGTGCATACTCTGCTGCCATCTGGCTAGCATCAAGCCCTTCCACCCTACCTTGGCAGTACAATAAGGAAGCTTTCCTTGCGTCTCTTTTGCGAGTAACTGGGATATCGCTTCATGCAATTGTATGCAAATGCTTGCAAATCTTGCCGCTCTGCCACAGTGCAGTGGCTCTCATAATCCGGTACAAGAGCACTATGTTTGCTTCAGGAACTGTGGTTTTAATTTTTTTCACCAGTGAAAGGTCCTTTAACACATTCATGCACCCCTTAGTCTTGAGCAATTTTCTATCTTCTAGGGTTTGACGTGGCACGTGGGGGTTTGTGTGTGTGTGTGATCTCCATTTGACTGCTAATATGGGCAGCTTAGGAGAGAGCACCTGCTAGCGTAAAGGTGTCAGCACATGCCCTTTGCCTTGGACCTCCTTTTCCATCTGCCTTGTGCTTGTGTAATCCAAAGAAGAGGCTGCACCAAGCCTATGCGGGGCAAGGGGAAGCGAATAAACACAGTCGTGTTTGTTTTCTAGCCTCTTACTATCAGATATAAAGAACAACTTCAAAGCAATACATAACCAAGTTAGGTGATACAACAACAATAATTAAAACGCCCCTGCAGGAAGTCATGTCGTTGAAAAAACAACTGATTCAGAAAGCAATAACATTTTTCTGCCAAAGGCATGCGAAACTACTGTATCTGGGCCTTCACTCAAAAAAAAAAAAACAAAAAAACTGGCACTTGTTTCAATCCAGCTCTACTCAGGACAATTGAATTTAATTCTGAGACGATACTGGCTACAGTGGTGTGGAATTAAAGCCCAGACAGGGTGGCTTTGAGACATCTCTGAGCAGGATGGACACATACAAGGGAGGAGAAAAGGCTGCTGGAGGCCATCACCATGGGAGAGCCCTGCACAGGCAAAGCAGAGCCTTTGCAGCTCTTGCACTCAGCATTTTTCTTGAATCTGATGTCACTTGCTTCCTGCCCCCTGGTTTTCTGTCCCATGTGAAGGAAATTGGGATGCAGCGCTGCTGAGATGCAGAGAAGTTCATGGGCAATGAGAGGGCTGTGTGATGCCTGTCTTGGCTCTCTGAGCATGGAGGACAGTAACAGTGAGGTGCTGCTAAGACACTACTGAGTATTTGCAGTGTAAATCAATGACAATCAGATGCAAAACACAGTTGCCCATCATGAAGTGCTGTACTGGTGATGGTTTGCACAGAGATAAAGGCAGAAGCCATCTCCATGTCCCCATCTGCATAGTGCACTGTGTCCATTTCAGCGGTAGCATCTTGCTCATGGCTTCATTCAAGAGCATGACCCAAAGCACAGCAAGTGAACAAAAGGTCCCACCAGGCTCTGGATCACACTGCTGTACATCTGTCATATCTAGATGTGGTCCTATTACAACTGTTGTTTCTTGTTACTATTATAAACTATCTGCACTGTTGGCTTCATAGCCTGTATAGATGTAGTCCTGCATAGATGCCATAAATGTCAGTGCTATCTTTTCCTTTTTTTTAATCTTTTAATTGTTGGTATTGGAAAGGATAAATGTTTCTGAATGATTGTTATACTGACTTCAGGAGTCTTTAAAGTCAAGTTGCAGTCCTTATTTTAAAAGTAGAAATCATAGAGAAGCAAATTGTTGAGACCTACCAGGGGAAGGGGGAGGGGGCAGGTTGGGGAGAAAAAGCAAATGCTGCTGTTTAAAGCATAGGTGCTTTAAAAAAGTTGAATGCATGTCACTGTGAAGAGAGGAGTTATTCAGAACTTGAGCAATAAGCCCCAACAATGAAGTTAAGTTACAGACAAAACCCATGTTTTATCAATCAACTGCTACTTTTAAGTTTGACAGCTTTTGTAAGCAGGAAAATGTCAATTACATAAGATATTTGAACCTGTGGAAATAACCCATGGAAACACGAAATGTCTGTTCACACATCAAAATGATCCAGACTTGAAGGAAGTTAAAAACCAGAATGCACTAAGGAATTATCTGACGGAAAAATGGAAACTTTGTTATGAATTTTCAAGAAATATTGGCTAATTAATTTCTTTGGTGAGTTTATAAGGTTATTTAGGATTGGAGAAAATGAGGTAACTTCCCTATTTTTCCTGATGTGTAACAGCTATGGAAACACTTTGAAATGAGTGTCCCATCATTACGAATTCATTTAGTTATCCTTTTAATAACAACGATTGTACTCAGGCGCTTTATATGGATGTTACATCCCATCTCTTTCAGGTGCTGCTTGGTCACTTCATCGAGTGCTTGTCAGCTGGGTCTTATTAAATAGCCATTAAGGAAGGAAGAGCTAAATACCTAGTAACAAAACTGAAAGGGGAAAAAATCTAAAAAACACATAGGCTTGGACCTGGAAAATTAGTTCTTACAGGGTAGAAAATGTTCTGTTTAAGCTAACAAAAGTATTGAAATGTACCGGTATCGTGTATTGCTGGATGTGGAAAAAACAACCTGTCAGGATCCCGGTTTGACAAAGGCCATTCAGATCCTTTGAGTCAGTGTTCGTTTTCTACACCGGGCACTGAGACTGCCTTTGTGGGATGTAAACAAGACAAGATCTTGGTAATGTGTTTTACTAGACGCAACTCATGGAGCTGGAAAAAGAAGACAAACTTCCAGGCTTATGAGCTATTCTTCAGTTCTGAAGAAGTGTGTGATTTAATATAACACATTTTGGGAAGTCTGTTAAACTACCAACATCTAGTAGTGCCAAGAAAGACTGTCCACGCGCAGATCTAATAACTGGTAGCAAGTTTGCTGTGAATTCAAATGCTGCTTCACCTTGCCTTTAATTTACAAGTTAAACTGAAAAAAATTAGGATGACTCTATATCTGCACAAAAGCCTTTGTAGAGTTTTGATGCTGTTTTACTGCTCTTATGAAAAGAAGCAATCTCCCATTCAAACTTTAGACATACAACTGCAAAACTAGTGCCTGAAATCATATAGTCAAACAAATATTTCCAGCCATGAGGAATACAGCTTGTAGCTTATTAACATATCTGGGAAACCTTTCTTTTTTCCATGGAAAATTTAAGATTGTCATTAAAGACTAAACATTTTTAGTCTAACCTGGAAAGTTTTCAGTGCGAGGCTGAAACAAGAAAGTTTTCAGCCAAAATCTTCTTTGTGTTGTAGAATTTTTTTTTTTTTTTACATTTTCTACAAAAAGTTTCGATTAACTAAAACAGACATTTTCTGTCTTAAAAGCAAATCTGATAAAAGTATTAGTTAAAGTTTAGTTTAGCCTAGTTAAAATTTAGTTTAGGAGGAAAATAAACTCTACAAGCTGAAGACCCTCATCTTGCAACTGGCCAGAGCATAAGTCACCCAGAAGCTGGCATTTCTGCCTTTTGCCTCAAATTTCTCTCTTGCCAAGAGAATGGTACTGCATGGCCAAAGTCTCCTGCAAGCCCACAGCACACTGGTGCTGCACAAGTTACTGAACATAAAGCTATTAACATCCCAGCCCTGCACTTGGTTTTGGCCTGCCCAGAAGGGGTGGCCGTGGGGCTGTGCTCAGCCTCTGGGTTACTCAAGAAGTGACTCAGAAATGATGCAGGAGCCTACAGGCTGGTTTGTCCCAGTGAAGCACTGTGGCACCATTATCGCCTAGCATAAAACATCACTTTGGCTCCTCGCCCTCAGTAACCAGGGTGAAGGAGACATTGTGCCCGTTTGCTGCTTTGAAAGGGTGCAGCTCTGCCGAGCACATCGCCCTCAGGGTAACCACGGATGTGTTTTGGTGCAGGGAAGCGCCCAGGGTTGTGTGTTTGTTTGCCAAGGTGCTCTGCTGCATGAGCAAAGAGCCCTCCGTGGAGCAAACCTCAAGAGCTCAGCAGATGAACTGTGTTAACAGGGTCTGCAGAATTAACCCTGTCCTTATGAGGCATCCTCAGTAATTGCTCTTGCTTATGGCAGCACTAACCAGCCTATGCTCAGGCAGCAAGGTGTACGTGCTGTGAGGCTCCAGCTACGTAGGGGAGAGCCTTTTTATGGCTATGGAGTGCTGGCTCTCATCATCATCTAACAGCAAATTCCCATCAAGCTGCCTGACATCATTGGATATGATTACTGACACCTGTTTAGTAAATAATAAAATTACATCAGGTTTTTTCAGCACCAGGTTGTTAAGAGCTCTAATACAGATGTAACCTCCAGTATGAATAGGAGAATTCATTAGGCATCAAGGTCTTTAAACTCATCAGGGCTAAACAGCAATTTACCTCACACCATAACTGTTAGCAAGTGATTTAGTGACAAGGGATTGATGAGGTACATTTCCCTTGAGGGCACAATAAATAATTTTTTCATCCTGAAGCATTTTTGCAGAAATGCTTACGTGCTTATGTATTCAAGTATCCAAAGTTAATTCATTTCCAGTAGTTTGACAGATTTTTTTTTTTTTTTCCAATGACCAATGAAAATCTTGTGTGAGTTCATCTCTTTTTACGGTATTTGGTGAACTTTTCCTGCATGATCTAATCTCACAGTGGAAAACTAAATAAAAGTTTATTGGTAAGCAGGAATGAATTCACTGGCCTGCTCAGCTGGCATTGTAGATGAAAACAATGCTTTGACATTTTGGAAATAGTACTTTTCCTTGGCTTTGGAAGCCATGGTGGTGACACTTAGAAATCATATGCATCATTTCTCTAACTATGCCATACCTCTCCTTGAAAAGAGCTAAGTATGATCCTAGCCGGTTTTTGGATGCCTCATTTCTATTGCAAGTTTTTATTTATTTATTTTAAAAAAAAAAAAAAGCATCCAGTTATTCTGGATGTCACACAATCTTTCCATTACTGTTTTAAGGGTTTCTTTCCAGTCTCTTGAGTTTTGTTTCTTCTTGTTTCTGTGGGAGCTTGTTTAGATGTCAGTGATAATGAGAGGCTGTCTTGGGGCAAGAGCCATGTTCCTCCACACATCTTCCTAATGGACCCAGGTAGGAAGTTATCTGTGCTTCATCTTGGATCATCCAAGCAAAGAGCATAACTCGCTATCAAAAACAAGTTTTAGTATTTGGAACTTAGATTTATATCAGGCAGTATGTCATTGTAAACAAACTTTCCTTTGTGGGGGGTTTTCCATTCACACCGAACTGATTCAAAATGAAATATTTTACTTTAAGGCATTTTTCTGTATTTTTGTAGGTAGTTAATAAAATGGGAATTTTCATACAGAAAACTTGAGCTTTCATCACTGCAAATTTCTCCCAACAGAACATTTTCTGCAAGCTCTAGCTGTTATGTTGAAGTGAATGGCAGGTTGAAGGGTATTTTGAAGCACTCATGTTAGGTTTGTAGTGGTTATTTAAACAGCACTTCACTGTGTGCCCATTAAATACAAATAATGCCACTCCAGCTGCTGATCAAACTGCTATTAAATGACAAAATGTTTAACCTGAAGCTTGATTTATGGTTATTATTGACTTATCTTTCCAATTTTGAGACAAATTGCGGATTTGAAGTCTGGACCATTTGGTGGATAAGGAATTGATTGGATGGTTACAGCCAGAGAGCTGTGGTCAGTGGCTCTATGTCAGGATGGAGGATGGTCACAGTTGGTGTCCCTCAAGGTCTACCTTAGGACTGGTGCTCTTTGGCATTTTTATCAATGACTTTATCAGTGATCAGTGGGATCGAGTGCACCCTCAGCAGTTTACTGATAACACCAAGCTGAGTGGTGCAGTTGATAGAACAGAAGGAAGGAACGGCATCCAGAAGGACCTGGACAAACTTGATAAGTAGACCAATGAGAACCAACAAGGCCAAGTGCAAAGTGCTGCACTTGGGTTGAGGCAATACCATATATATGTACAGACTGGGAGAAGAACACATTGAGAGCAGCCCTGCAGAGGAGGACACTTGGGTCCTTGTGGAGGAGAAGCTGGACATGAGCCAGCAGTGTGCGCTTGCAGCCCAGAAGGCCAACAGTATCCTGGGCTGCATCGACAGAGGGGTGGCAGCAGGGAGAAGGAGGGCATTGTCCCCATCTGCTCTGCCCTTGTGAGGCCACACCTGGAGCACTGCATCCCAGCCTGGGGCACCCAGCACAAGAAGGATGCGGAGCTGTTGAAGTGGATCCAGAGGAGGCTACGAAGGCACTCAGAGGGCTGCAGCATCTCTGCTATGAAGACAGGCTGAGGGAGCTGGGCTTGCTCAGCCTGGAGAAGAGAAGGCTCTGGGGAGACCTCACTGCAGCCTTCCAGTACTTGGAGGGAGTTTATAAAACAGGAAGGAGACTGACTTCTTACACGGTCCAATAGTGATAGGATAAGGGAAAATGGCTTTAAAATAAAAGAAGGAAGATTTAGATTAGATGTTAGGGGGAAAATTTTCACTGAGAGGGTGTGAGATGCTGGAACATGTTGTTCAAAGCAGCTGTGGGTGCCTCTTTGCTGGAGGTGTTCCAGGTCAGGTTGGATGGGGCCCTGGGCAGCCTGAGCTGGTGGATGGCAGCCCTGCTCACAACAGGGGCACTGGGACTAGATGACCTTTAAGGTCCCTTCCAACCCAAGGAATTTTATGATACTATGATGGATTAATCTGCACCTTTCACTTTCAGAGGTATTTTGAACTTTAGAACCCTTAGGTCAAATTTTCAGTTTAATTTTCTACCTGTGCATGTTCCAAACTAATACACCAGATTATATTCTCTAAGGACATGAATTTCTCTTCAGTTTCTGTTACTTCTTGCAGTGACCGAGTTTTACTGTAATCTCTGCCAAATCCTGTTGTGCCTTTCATAAAATGTTGGCATAGCAGCTTCTCCCATTCACAGCAGATGATTTTGGTGGTTAATTTCTTCTGGTTACGATGGCAAAAAGTGGGAATATGGTTTCAAACAAGTGCCAATTCCATGTCAGAGAGAGCCTCCTAGGCTAGGCTTAATGCAGTACACCCCTATTGTGTGTGGCTCTAACAAAATGCAAGAAAACCAAAATCCGATTTGGCCAGGGTGAACTGAAGCTTCACATTCTGCTTGCTGAACTGATACAATGTTTCTGTATTATGAAAAATCCTTTTTTT
>WBMW01003829.1:102222-226206 GCA_013396635.1 Penelope pileata | reverse complement strand
TTTAGAATTTGGTTACATTGAGGTCTAGCAAACTGTTTGCAAGATATATCTGTACATTTACCTTGCATTTATGTAGACGTGTGCACATCATACCTGAGTAACCCAGATGGTGGGCTGGGCCCATGGATGTGAATCAGTGGATTCTCAAACAGTGAGTTCATTCATGGTTTACTTATTAATAAAGAGAAGCTCGTTAGCAAAATCACTGCAGCTTCTGGTAGAGCAAGGACGTGCCCACCTCGAATGCTGATGATGGCATTGAGCCGCTGGTGCCACCTCCTAGCAGCACCCACCTTTTGGGATGTTTCTCAGAGCAACTGAGTGCTGGAGCATTATATCTCTGTGTGCCGCATCTGTCTGTTCACCCTGGCTGGGATTTGTGCTCAGAAACAGAATCTAGAAACCTGAGCACAAAGTCCAGGGAGATTAAGCAAGAACAAGGTTCAAAAATCCCTTTAGTTCCTACGCAAACCAGCCGTGACTGATGTAAAAAAGACCCTTCTTTATTCTTGTGGCTTTTCTGATTGCTGTAAGAGCAATCACATGAGATAAGAGTTCAGCTCCTCATCTCTTCCTGGTTCCTTTCATGGCTCTGATACCAAATTCTGACCCGGACCTGTGCAGCTTGCTCCTCTTTCTCTGGAGTCTGAAAAAGGCCAAGTCTACCTTGCTAGTGACCTTCGCCTAAGTCTCTGACCAGCCAGGCAGTTTCCTTCAGGGTATGATCAGATTCCAAGCCACAGTGTGAAAATGTCAAAGGTCCCCGGAAAATATGTAATTGCATTTGAGATTTGGAGGAAACAATTAATGAAATGGAATTTCTTGGCCCTTTGCTCCGTCGGATGATATGTAGTAGCTTGCCTGTGAGCTGAAGCTTGAGTACACTTATGGCACAAAAGAGGTTTTATCATTTTAAAACTTAATTATATAGGCTGTAATTAAGCTATATACAAAATGTCTGGTTCTTTGAAGTATATTAATTTTGGGGAAGTTCTCAAGCACCCAGTAGCTGCAGAACAATCATGAAAAGACAAGGCTTGAATAATGATGACAGTTGCAAGCCACAAATAATAGGAACAACCTTTCCAAAACAAAGGGTTTCACATTTTCCAAAAGTAGGAGCATTATTATTTGTGTGTATTTGCAATTTGTACATGCCTTGGAGGGACTAACCTCAACTATAGTGCTTGAAATAATTGTGGGATGACATAAATGGGCACTTTGCTATTGAGGCAATCATTTTTCTCGCAGCATGCCAGTTTTTGTTTACTATTCAACAAATGGAAATGGAAAGAAGTCTAAGCCTAAAATAACCAGGACAGGGTGCTTGCATAAACTAATGCTTTTTGTCTTAAAAAAGAAAAGAGGGGGGGGTCCAGGTTGGCATTTAGTGCATGTGTTCCTGTATTCCTTGCAGAGATTGAGCAGCCCAGAGAGGGCTGCCTTCTGCTGCTTATCTGTACAGCACCCACCAAGAGCAATGTACTGCAAATGACAGAAACACAGGTAATGAATTTAGCACTGGCAGTGAAAATATCTTTTGTTTCAGCCTTTACTGTGTGGCCTCTACTTCAATAACAGGTCTCCAGAAGCTCAGGCTCAGGTCTACATGCATTTGGAGGTGAAGGACTTGGTTTCTGCATTTTATGGGCTTTATAATAAACACACTTCTCCATGGAAATTTGAACTCTTCCATGTTCCCTCAGCATATTGGCCTGGTGTCTCTGGCAGGCCATGGTCCAGAGTCAAGGTTACAGCATCTTCAGTCTTCTCTATCTTCTGCTGCATGCAGGTGACAGCAACATCTGAGCACTGCTTCTGAACTGATTGACAACAGTAGAATTTGAGCCACTATCAGGAAGTTTCAGTGTGCCAGCCCCTTGGGGAGCAGAGGGGAAGGCTGTGCCTCTCTGAAGGAGGGATCTGCACTGCAGGCAGGCATTCATTTTTCAAATAGCTGTACTGCTTGGGACAAGACGTCCCACTCCAGTTGCTTGTTCCCACTCACTGCTGGAGGTTTGCAATCCCGTGGAGCCACTAGCAGAAGAAATGAGTTGTGTTTTCCCTATGCTGCTTCAGGCAAAATCTCTAAGCTTAACTTATGTGGCAAACAGTGATTTGCGAACCTTCAGTTGCCTCTCCTGGCATGGAGAGCCTTCCAAAGCATGCCCACAGTCCTTCCAGGGATTGGGTTTCTGATCCATAATATTCTTTCGGAAGACTTCTCTTTACTTCTCTCCATAAAGGTTGACTCAAAATAACTTGTTTTCATTTGACTTCCTCCAAAACCGCTGGAAAAGTTTCATTTAGCTGTGGTCTTTGTAAATGGTTCCCACTGTGAAATCAAAAGGATGATTCTTAGTCAAATAGGAGCCTCTTTAAAACTGAACTCAGGTACGGAGGGTGGAATTGTTCCTGTTTCCTTCTGTCTGTGGGAACCATCCGTTTGCTGCTTGCTCACAGCAATGTGGAAGTTAATGGCCTATTCCTGGCTTTCTTAGCCTCATTTCCTAAAGGCAAGTTATAGCCTGGGAAATTGGCTGTCAAGCCAATAAAATCATGTGGCTGCATTAGACCTCTTCACACTTAAACAGGCTTAGAAACAAAGATAAGCGGGGTTAAGTGGAAGACTGTCTTTAAGAAACAGTAATTTGTTTCTTTTTCTTTCCTACTCTTCTTTCTAAGGCAGCTCTGAGGCCTGCCTCGGTGAAGAAAAGCCAAAAACTACCCAGAACTTGGACTTTAAACTGGAAAGGTGAGATCTTGGGGATACTTATGTGAACCCAGGTCATTTCCGTAAAACGATCACCTCCAGAGAGGAAGAGTATTCTTGAAATGGAAACTTGAATAATCTTACTTCATCCAAAAGCACATGTTGGACATGCTCCTGTGTATTGCAAAGTCCATGTATGCTCAGCTCTATTAAAACAAGCAAGTCTGGTGCCACACTGGAAGTTTGTTGTATGTTAAGAGTCACATCAGGGCAGCTGTCTGCATGTGATCCAAGTAGGAATGCACTTTATGTTTCCAATTACAGACAATGAGCAATTAATGCACTGAAATTGAATGAAAGGGAGGGACTATTTACAAAACCCCTGCTTCTTTCTCTCCCTATAACCCATAAATCACTTTGGAAAAAAACTGACAAACAATTCAGAAGTTGCTCAGAAGTTGGAGGAAATTAATAATAACGGGTCTGTGCTCATTGCAACAAACGTCTCATTTTCATGGCAGCAAGCAGGAATTCTCAGACCTGAGTCCATGTCCACCAGCGGCATCCTGCGGTGTGTCTCTTGGGCTGCAGCGAATAATCCAGTCTTTTAGGTGAGTGTATAAAAATTCAAACCTTTCTAGCTCCCTTCCTAATTGGATTTATGAAATATTGGTTTCAGTGGGGGGAGGTTCTGAAAGGGACAAATAGAAGGAAAGTGCCCTTTTTGGTGTGTTTTTAATTGCCTCCAGTATGTTGTTACTTCCAGAGGTAAGAGCTAAGCTTAAAGTCTCGCTGTGCCAGGAATGTCTAAATATGCAGTTAAAGCAGTGCTGCTGTGGTAGCTTGGACTGTCTACGGACATAAGGCAGACAAGGCTCGCAGGTAAAGGTAATCTTGTTTGTTAGGTCAGCTCATACAGCTGGAACAGTTTTTGGACATACAGACCTGCATAGAAAAGGCTTGTGTGCCTGAAAACGTGATTATTTTTTCCAGCTGTTCTAACTAGTCTAATTAGGGTTTGTAGGGAGAGTTAGTTTCATTCTCTGGCAAACAAAGTAGAAGTAAATAATACATTTTAATATGCTAGGAAATGTCTAGTTGGACAACGTGTCAGTTCTGGCCTACAGTTTCATTAGGTGTTGTACCAGTGCGTTTGGCTACGGAGCATCAGCCAAAAGGTGCCTCCTTGGTCTGTCAGGTGATGGAGATCCACCAGCTTGAGTCAGCGAAGCCATGGCCATAGGCTGTCAGCTCACATTGCCTAGCCTTCATCTGAAAGAATCCAGTCTTGCTTCTACACGCTGCTTCCCACTCATCTCAGTGACAAGGATTAGTATATGGCACTTAATAAATGAGGAACTGAGCCCATGAGAAGCATGTTGATTTCTCATGCTTTCTTAATTTTCAGTTGTGTCTATTATCCTCCTGTTTATTGAATGGTGTGGGTGAACAAGTGACTTTTCAGATACCTGATCTAACTTGGATGAAAAATTTTGTTGGTGGTTAGGAAGAAGAAATTAATTGTGTAGGCTTCACAGCAGATCAATTGAGGGATTTTTAAGGTTTTTGTTAAGGAGAACAGAGCTATACTGGTAATTCCACCAAGCAGAAGGCCAGAAGTGGATTTTCTGCAACATGGCAGCTTGTGTGCAGGACAAAGGGATTCTTGGCAAGTGGAAATCTTAATATCGTATCTGTCTCTAGTGATCTCAGAGCTGGAACTGAACAGGCAAAGAGCACAAGTTCACTATGAGTGTCCAAGGTGGTGAGATTTTCTCTAAGTAAATGTGGTTGGAAAATGATGTGTCAAATCTGAAATGTTTTATGAGGGTCAGTTTAATGAATTTTCCATCTGAAGAGAAAACAAGGTAGAATAGCTCAAAATTGACAAAGCAAAGTTGGTGTGGTTTTTTGGCATTTTTCTGTAAAAGGTTATGGCTTTCCCATCCAAAACAATGTATTGTATAAAATCATACTCATCATAGTAAAAATACTGGAGAATGTTTATATGTCCAAATCCTAATGACACGTTACAGAAATCAAACATTTCAGTTATTCTTAATTATTTTGTAAACTTTAACAGCACACACCATTGCCAAGGTTTTTATCAGAATTCGCGATGGGAAATACTTTCAATGCATTAAACATGCCAAGAATCAGACATTGCTAAACGTGTCATGTTTAAAGCTTCTTACAACATCATTTGTTTCAATCCAGAAGTGTAGTGTTAGTTCAGAGCTGGCAACATTAGAAGCTTCTGACTTCTAGACTTTGTTTTGAGCATGGTCTAACAGCTGGGAAAAAACCTTGTCCTATCCAAGCAGGGTAGGCCTTCTACGTTTTAAGCCTACTGTCCTTGCGAGGACAGTGCTTCAGAGTCCATTACTGATGCCAGGTAGGATGAGGTGTAGATCATTTCTCCTGCAGTCAATGAGCTGCAGTTGTAAGTGGAAACCACCACACCACAACTTCTTCCTTTCCTGCTCCATAGACACTAAACCTCTTCACTTGCAACACATGGTGGTCGTCCAAGCTGCCAGTGAGCATCCCCAGTGTCCCAACCAAGGAACAGATTTTTTTTTTTTTTTTTTCCCAGTGGCTAATGTCATTCATGCAAGGAAGAAACGTTTGAGAAACGCAGAGACTTCAAGCACTCCACTTGGCTGACAGCTGGGAGCTGAAGTCAGCCAGTGAGAGGAAGAGGCACCAGATGGCCTCAGGGACTGCATCCCACTGCAGTGTGAAGTCTGGGGGGGAGGAGAACCATCCTGCTCAACTCATCAGGACAGGGTGAGCCCTGCACTCAAACAGCAGTGTGACCTCAGCTGGGCATTGTACCAAGCAGAAGGGAAGTGAGATACAGCTGCCAAGGCAGGCCACCTCTCTGTTGTGCTTCCTGACCAGGTACAAAGCAGAAATGAGCCCGGTTGCTGGCAGGAACTGCTCAGGCTTGACCTGCTGAGCCAAGCTTTCACCTTGGTAATGCACACCTAACTTAGGTTTGGGGGTTCCTCTTTGCAGTGTCTTCTCCAAGTCTCGGTGTCCAGAAAAGGGGTGGTTTTGTTCCACTGATAACCCGTTAAATTAACAGCATTTCCTTCTGAACCTAAAAGTAAAGGTTAAGTAAAGGGCTTGGGGGTTGGCTTCATTTTTGTTTCTTTGCTTGCTTTTCTAATTCCAAATTTAGCTAGGGTAGGCATTTAGTGGTCTTTGTAAGGGAAAATTCTCTGTTAAAGTATCTGTTTTACTGTAATCAGTTACACAAGTTTAATAGCTAGAAATGGTTTCAATATTACATTTTTGATTTAAATAATAAAGCCATATGTTAGTGGGATAGCATGGTAAGAAGATAATTCAGTGCAGGGAACTGTTACTTTGTTTTGGAATTAGATTAAGTCATAAATAAATACTGCTTTGTCTTGAAGTTAGAAAATTGTTCCCATCCAAACAGCCTCTTAAGACATTTTCCACCTGTTAAAGGACGTGTAGTATTGGGAGTCTTTCATAACAGTGGAAACTGGCTCAAACTTTCAACGGGTTTGTAGAAAATAAACCAGCGTTGATTTATGAGTTGAACTACGACAGGGAACGTAAGCAAATAAAAACAATGAACTGAGAAAAAAGCAAATATACTGTTGATTTGGCACCACATGAATCATACAGGCAAATCTGAGAGGAATAGGAGGATCGAGCTTCAGAGTGATGGATTGGAAAAGGGGATCTGATCCCTGGGTAATGAAATGTGAGGGGGTCTTGCCTTATGCTATTGACCTAGAGCTAGCCTGGAGGAAAGTGATTCCTTCTGACTATACAGTGTTAGTTAAAACAATCCCTTGGGCTCAAGTATCAGCTATTAAAATAAATTCAGGAGACGGAGGAAGCGATGTTTATAAGTTGGAAGTTTGAGCTGCTTTTTAAACAATTGTGGATCTACAGATTCTGAACTGGAAACGTGATACGGTGGGGAGAGGGCAAGAGGAAATGACAAAAGGGTAAACTGGGGGTGAGGTGGTAGAGAGCATGGAAGCAGGAGGAAAAGTGGCCTTCTTGGGGGTGGAGGGAAGAGGAGGCGTTCTTGCAGAGCCAGGCAGAGAAAAACTCCCTACAAATACTCTTGCTTTTCACCTTTCTCCATTCTAAATGCCATCACACGAGGACACCACAAAAGCTCATACTTCCCCAAAGACAACAAGGGCTTACAGCGCATCTGGGTGTGTTTGGGTTTTCAGCTGTGGTTCTAAGAGTTGGTCACTATTTTCCAGCAGAACATTTTTCCTCCACAGATGAGTTTCATTGAAGCTCAGATCTTCTATGGAAAGTGAATGTGGCTTGGTTCTGGGGGGAAAAAAAACAACACAAACAGCAAACTACTATTTATTTAATCAGTGATAAAAAGAGGAATGTCAACGTCATAACAATCCTTTCAATTTAATTGCTGCTGCAGCACCACCACCAAAATAAATCTTTAACAACAAAAGAAATCTATTAGCTGACCACTGAGCAATTTTGGTTTTGGAACAAGCGCATTTTTGTAATTGTGGCATTTCCCTTTTTGACCACTTGAGTTTGTGCACTACTCCGAAGCATTTTGGAAGGCTGAAACTCTCATTTGGGTAGCAGCATGACCCAAGCATTACGGTGATGCACTTGAAATGGCTTTTCCTCTCCTCTGGCATTAACCTGTGATATGATATCCAAACAAGTTGCTTTTCTGCCTTGCCTGTATCTTCTGGCCCAGAAGCTGATTAAAGCAGGGAATCTCTCCTCTGCTGTGCAAATGCTCTTAGGCAGTACTGATCTCGTCTTGGTCTGTAACTACTTTGTGTGCATTACATAAAAATGCAGGTAGGAGGAATTACTAGTGGTTTTGATCTGCTTACAGTTATTCTATTGCTTCTCTAACAGGTGGATTTGATTATTATCCTCGGTGTCAGTGCTTTCTCTTTTCTTTCTTGATGCTAGAGGTAGCCTGTGACTTTTCCAAATGACCCTTCACCCTTGAAGATCTCACCTGTGTCTGATAATGACACAGAGGCAAATCCTCATTTGCTTGCATGCACATCCCTATGGTATCTTTTCTTGTACTTAGTAGTTCAACACAGTTTCTTCAGTGAGAGTCTCATCACTTATTTCTCTGCAATTTATGAGTGAGCAGGATTGGCCCCTGGAATTTCCCAAACAGCTGGGTGAAAGACAGGCTCAGAGTCCTTTGTATACAATTCTTCTGATAAAAATGTGAAAGGCAATGAAATCTGAGCTTGGGCTTTCAGAGACAACTTGACAAGTCAATTGCCCTGCTAGGAGTTGAGAACAGTGACCCTGATAGTTTCCTCTGTTTTAATATGTCACCCCAGGATTCTGAGTAGCTGCTCGGTTGCACAGTCATCAGATTCTGATATAGCATCAATCCCAAATGGCATGTTTTGTGGAAGGGAAGTTTGCAGTCCTCAAAAAAAAAAAAAAAAAAGCCCATACAATAATACACAACGTATTTATCGTTCAGAGTCAAATCTGATATATGTGAAGCCTTGTGTTTTAAAACTCCTTGCAAAATATTGGCTCATTGGCCCTGTTGTTGCTCTCTTCTTAGGCATTTCAAACAGTGTTCTCAGGTGATTTTATTCTTGAGAACAAGATCCTCAGTCATTCAGAATTAATGGTGGACAGAAACCATATAGAGTATGTCTGGGGAAGAACACCCAAAAATTTTGCTTCAGTAGCTTACACAAGCTACTTTTTTCATTTCTAAGGGCACCGATGGAAAGGATGTCTGGTTTTGTGGGCCTGTTCTTGAAGCTTAGTGATAGTGAAAGTATTTTCCAAATGTTGTCAGAGCTTCTGCAGTCACACTGCGGCCTCAAGAACCTGAAGAGAACAATCAGGAAAGACAAAAAATTGAGGAAAAAAGCAGACTTGTATCAATGTATTTGAAATGTGCCTTTTTATATATTTAAAAAAAAGTGAAGTAGATAAAAGAGGCCAATGAACAACTTAAAATTGAAAGTTGACTCTTCTGCTGCATCTCTTCTGTCTTGGGTGCCAAGGGACTGGTGCTCAGGTTCACTTTGGGGACCGCTTTCTTTATGTCACTAATCCAAAACAGATCTTGCAGGTGAGAAACGGAGCCCTAAGGATGCCAGAAGGGCAGAAGGGCTTTAGGAGTCCACTTCATGCTCTTAGATTAGGAGCCTACATTCCCTATAGAGTGGGTAAGTGCACCACTCCTGAGAGAGCTCTGAATCAGCCCAGCCTAGCTCACTCAACTGACTGTAATGGAAGCCTGAGCTCTTAATATAGGCATTGAAACTAGATGTTTTGAGTTAGATGGGTGAATACCCCCCCAGTGCAATGCGTCCAGATTTGTACAGGAAGTCTGTGGCAGAGGCAAGAATTGAACCCAGCTTTCCTGTGAGCATCTTTTTATTCCCAAGCTTCCAGTTAAACTATAATCCATCTTGAACCACTTACTAGAAATAGTTCCCTAAAAATAAATTGAAAGTCTAAGTGATCAGGAAGTTTACCTAAACTTCAGAGGCAGGTTAATAGGAGGAGTGCTTTGGACTGACTCATTGGCTCTGCTCTTCTCGCAGAGTGCTACGGGCACTCTCTGCAGGATTGCTTTGTTAGTCTGCTCCTGGAGGTCAGTCGTTCCTGAGAGATGCATCCTTCAGAATCTCACCTGCTTGGCCTCGAAGAACAGGCACCAGTGAGATTTGGGCAAATGATTAAAGGAGAAAGCTGGAGGGTTTTAGATGAGAGAGGTGTACTTTGTGGAAAATACCTAAGAGCTGCTTATCTGAGTGGCATCGCAAGCTCCAATGTAGTTCTCCTGCAGCTGTAGGAGGTGTTCACAGCCCTTGCATGGCAGCTGGTGGGAGAAGCCTCCTGATAGCCAGCAGGAAGGTGACATTTCTCACAAGGCCCTTGTGACCAGAAGGGAGGTTTGCAGCCTCATGGTATCTTCTGACAGCACTGAGCAGGGACCAGTTTCCAAACTGGCTTTTTGTGCTGATTGTGCTACCCATAAGTGGCTTTGGAGCAGATTTGCTTGAGGAAATTGGCCCGTGTCAAAGGTCTAATAAATCTGAGAAGTAATTTGGCCTTTTATTACTTGAGTTGCTTTGCTTCTGAGCACAATATGCGTGCTACTTAACAGAGGGGAGACTCTGAAGTATGGTAATAGGACAAAATTTAGCTGACATCGTTAAATTGCTACAAACATTTTATTTTGGTAGCTTTGCATAGGCTGAGAGCAAATGCAGAGAGATGTACTTTAACAGCAGAAAAACCTGGCCTGTTCTGGAAGGCACTGGTGTCACAAACATGTCGCTGCTGGTCCCAAGATGTGCTTGAGGGTCTTCAGGTCTCCCACAAAGCTGTGGTGCGAGCCTACTGCTGCCCTTGGGACCAGTGCTCAGTTGGGACTTTGAGAGTCAGGAAACCCAGGGATCTGGGAGGAACTCTGATGGCTGTCAGTGGTCTGTTGGTTGCAAAATAGGTGGAAATACGATCTACGCTGTGTTGCGTGCTGTGCGGCATCAGCCGCATTGGGGCCACTGATGGGAGAGCTGCACACTTCAGGAAAAGAGCATTGCAGTAACCTGTGTTCTCGGAAAGTATCTGTGAGTCTTGGTGGTTTTCAGTGTTTGCCTCCATAGAGCAGACAATGTTATAATATCTATTTTATTTAGATGTTATATACCTGTATAGGTATATGCTTGTGTGCATGCGTGTGAGTACAATATAATAAGTGTATTGAATGCAAAATATATGAAGGAATTTAAATTCAAGTGAGGACACTGATTTTGTTGCATGTCGTGTTTCTTGTCTGGAAGGGAATTGCAGATTTCAGATGCACTGGGGGGAAATGATCGCTTGTGCATCACATCCAGAAGCTGTCCTTTATAACGACGATTCATAAACCAATTCCATCCAGTCTAAGTATATAAAGCCAGGCATTGCCTAAAAGCAATTGGAAAACAGCAGAAGGGCTTTTTTCAACCTAAGGTACATGAAATCTCCATGGGAAT
Organism: Penelope pileata; assembly: GCA_013396635.1. Taxonomy (NCBI): domain Eukaryota; kingdom Metazoa; phylum Chordata; class Aves; order Galliformes; family Cracidae; genus Penelope; species Penelope pileata. Next base: position 215,463 of record WBMW01003829.1, on the reverse strand, counting down.
GTTTATGTTAGACAAGTGCCTGCCAGCTTTACAAGGACAGCTAAATCCCTGCTGGGGACCTATACCACTGAGCCCATAGATAAGTCTCGCCCAAGTGTGATGCAGAGCCTGTTTCTTACGTGTAGAAATCAAAGTGGCCTTGCTTTCAGGGATGCTATGTGTTACCTTTCAGGGCAGATCTAGAACTCAGAGCATGAATTTGGGGGTTTTGTAGTGTATTCAATGATGCACAATGAACTCAATCCCAATGAAATAAAAACCCTGCTCACAGCAGTGTGGGAGAGCAGCCGACCAGAAAACCTCTGAATCTGGATGAAAAAAATGCCCTTCAGCAGTTGTCTGGCCATGGTCCCCTGGAGGGCAAGTCTGTTGCTACCACCTCTAGAAGTGGAGAGATGTGTTGGTGCCTGGTGTTTCCCTGCTGCTCTATTTCACCACACCTTCAGGACAGGGCTGCAATCTGGGTATGTCCAGAAGACAATAACGGTGTTACCACTGGGGGATGCAGGTAGGTATGTTCATAAGGGAGGAGAGAGAGAGAGAGAGAGGAAAGTGGAGATGTGGGCTCAGTGAAAGAACATGGGTGAAAAAGGCATGAGGGCAATGATATGAACTCAGGCTATGGGAGTAGCTCTCCAGAGACAACATCCTCTTTCTAATCTTGGACTTCCTCAGGAGATATATATGTCTGTGTGTATGCATATGTATAGGTACATGCACAAAACCACACATAAAAAGGAAGAAAAAGCGCCCACAGTGCTTACTCGCCCCGCAGCTAACAGCTGCACGCAGCTCTGTTCTGAGGTTTAAACCTGCTGATGATAAATGTGCTGTTATTCTGGCTGCAGATTTTTATTTCTGGGGATATCAATTGAATTCTTATTATGAAAGCAGAAAATTGGAGTTACATCTGGTGACTGACGCATGTGACAGTATCACTGCGAGGAATTCCAGTTTCCTGAAGCTTTTCAATTAACTCGGTGCACTTTTCTTCAGGTGCTGCGCACTGGGTTTTTCAGCGTGTGCCTGCTTCCAAGTTGTAAATCAACGAGGAGGTCATTGTACTTTCGTAGGAGCACTTGTGCCAGTAAAATGAAACAGCAAATAATAAACCCCAAGGAGATTTATATAGCCTGAGTTGATGAAACGATTACTTTCTCATTCCTAGGCTCTCTCAGAGAGGTGGGTTAAAAATAACTGAAAATTTACAAGAGCCTAAAGCCAAATCTGAAAAGTACAACCTCAGCAACTTATTGGGCTCGGCCTAGCGAGTGCCAGATTTACTGTTTGCAATTTCTTCAACTTGTTCGGTCATTTTTATTATTTTTATATATTTTTTTCAACTGCCCCCTCCCCAGGTTGATGACAAGCCTTGGCAAAAACATCTGTGCAAATAAAGCGGGGGAAAGAATGAAGGAACTTGGCAAAGAGCCCCACGTGTCTGCTATGGCAAAAATGTATGATAAAAGCATCTTTTCCCTCAATAGCCCAAAGTCGCTGGGGGTCACTTCTCATGTGGCAGATGAAGAATCTCCGTGGGTGACAGCTGCTGGGGGGCTCAGCCGGGTACCCTGGTCTCCCTACTGTGGGTGAAGTTTCAGGAAGTGTCTGAGAAACCTCCATGGCACTTTCAGGGGAGAGCTGGGAGCCTGAACTCAGATGGAGTGGTAACATCTGCCCAGGACTCCCCTGCTCCCAGCACTGGTTATGGCTTTTGCACTGTGGCTTCTTGCCTGCACGGTGCTGGGAGCAGAGACCTGCCCTGCTCCCCATCTGAGGGAGCCTCAGGGTCTCGCAGAGCACACCTGGGGCTGTGTTTAAAGCCTGACCAGGAGCACAGCGTGGTCCTGATTCAGCAGCTGAGCCTGAGCCACAGAGCCCTGCTGCAGTGAGGACCTGGCGTGATCGGAGCGTATGAGGCCTTACCGACAGGGAACTTGCGCTCTGACAACAGCAGTGAGCAGCAGCCAGCCAGCCAGATGCCATGGTATCAGCACAGTGCTTGTGATCAGTGTGCCTAGGACCAGGGCAGGGCTGAGAGGGGTGAGCAGTGATTTGGGCGCCATGGGAGCGCTGACCGCAGCGCTCTGAAGGACGTATGTTGTTTTTATCCCTACCTGATACGTCAGCTTGATAAATGCTCTGCTGACGGCATCGGGATTAAGCTGACAGCACTTTCCATTCAAGACATGTGGGGAGGTCCTGCGTTCAGCTGGAGCTGGGGCACTTGGGGTCAGAAAGCAACACGATGGTGGCCATATCCTTCTGTCACCACTGGTGACGTCAAAGCATCGATGAAACACCGAATTCCTCTTGTGTTTTGTTCTGCTAGTACTGGTGATTAAACCAGCACAACCTCTTGCACAACTAAGATGCCTTCATGTTCTGGTTGCCATTTTCCTCTGTTGGAGCTTCCTGGGTGCCTGAGAACAAGTCTGTCCCCTTTGTGAGCCACTCCTGACTCACTGCTGTCCCGAGGGCACGCCGGGGTCCTGCGCACCCAGGGACAAGCAGAGGCCTTTGTGCGACCCCTCCAGGGCCACCTCTGCCTCCTGTGGAGCCTTCCTGTGGCACATGGTGACAAGCTCCAAAGCTGCACTGCAGGGAGCAGCTCGGGGTTTTACAGCCCCTTAAACAGTGGGGTTTTTCCTACTCTTCATCTTCTCCTGAGTCATGGGCGGGTGAACAATGCGTTCCAGAATCAAGCTCCTTGTGCCTCTGATCCTGGCAGGACCACAGCAGCTGGCTGGGATGTCAGCATCTACCCGTCAAAAGCTGTTGATGAAAAAAGCTTCTGTCTATGATTTTCTGTATGATTGTTGTGCAGTTCACTGAAAAGACAGGTGGAAAATGGAGAGGTTGATTAATTTTTCCATCACAGAGTTATTTTTTTCGTAAATCAGGAAGGACAAAAGAACATCAAAGAACATAAAGACTTTGACTCTCCCAATCGAGAGCTCTTCTTTCCCTCCAATGCTGACAACTCTGCAAGCATTTCAGTTTTGTTTTTTTTTTTTTTTAAAAATCCTTGTTGTTTTCTACTGAGAACAGTGTCAAGGCATTGCTTTCAGCTTCCCCTAGAGCTGAGGGCGTTCCCCAGCGATCGCCAGGCCGCATCCATCAGTGCTGCAGATTGAACATGGTGGCTAAGATAAATAGCGATATGCATTTTAATAGGCCAATTACCCTCTGAAGGTTTGCATGTGATTCTTATTTTCTATGTTATATAAAAGCTAAGGGTGGGATTTTCAAAACCACTCAGTGCTGGCCTAATTTCGCTCCCACTGAACTCAACGGTGCTTTCTTACCCATGACTGTAACAGGAGCAGAGTTAAGCCAGCACTGAGTGCTTATAAAAACCACATCCTAAATATGCTTCCAGACCTTACCCATATTTTTGCTTTCATGGCATGAAATTTGTTTTCATCGTATTACATGTGCTGGAATGCTGATGTCTAAGGGAAGCTACTGGGGATTGAGTTCAATATTAAATCTGACCAGGCTTGGCTTTGTGGGTCACAGCTGAAGCCTTCCTGTAAGTGCAACACAGAGGCTCATCACACAAATAACACCAGCAGTGTCAGGGCAAGTTATTGCTGCTCAGGCCCTGACTTGTCCCGGGTGCTCAGGGCTTAGGGAAGGCGCAGGAGGAAGCACCTCATCATCCAGACAGACACCTCCTGCAAGGACCAGGCTCTGCCACTGCCCTTACAGGGACTCATGTTCTTGCTCCTGGAGGCAGCAGGGAAGAGGAGTGTCTGCTGGGATTATGCCTGGGTGAGCTACACCCAAAATGCTCCTGCTCATGAAGTCAGTGCCCAAAGGGGCTTGCTTCAGTGGAGGTAGAGGAGAGTCCTCAGCCTTTGGTTCTGGAGCTCTGTCTGTTAGCTCATGGAAGGGAGCAGAGCTGGGAAACAACTTCTGCAGGTATCTTTAGGTTGTTGGACTTTCTGCAAAGTATAATTTAGGCAGAAAGTGTTTGTTTACCTCAGAAAAGTCAGTTCCTCACAGAGGATTGCCAGATTACCAGTTTTGAGAGCTTGGTCAACTCTTGGTCAACTTCTTTGTGGGGCTTTTATTTTTTCTCTTACTGCATTTTGTGTTTGTTTATTTTGTGTGTTGGAGGAGGCAATTCTTGCAAAAACGCTACTTTGATTTTCAAATTCTCAATAAAAAGATGACATTTTTTGAAGGAAGACAAATGTTCCCCAGTCTCACCCCTTAATACCACTATAGCACATCACCTATCAGGCAGGCTGACCAAGTCCTGTATTTTGTGCTTAAATCTGGAAGTGACCTTGGGGTGAACAGGTGGCTGTGCCAAGGGATTTGCTGTGCTCAGCAGCAGATGGGATGTGACGGATCCCATCCCAGTAACCTCCATCATTTCAGCATTTTGTCAGGAACCTGATGGAGGCCAAAATAGCTCCACCAGCAAAAACTCAGCAGAGGGAAGAGCTCTCACCCCAGCCTCTGTACCCCAGGGATGGAGCCAATTGGGAAGAGCTGCAGCCTCTGTCACTGTGGCCAAGAGTCATTTTGTGTTCCCTGCATGAGCTGGGCTGAACCTGGCCCGTGGATGATTGCTGCTGTCGATCCAAATCTCCCAAAAGGCTGGTATACTTTCTTGCTAATGAATGTCCCACAAATGTTCTGAATTTCTGCACTCATTAGGGCTTAGGGAGGTGATTTGTCAGGACCAAAGACGTCTTCTGCAATAAACCAGCAGCTGTCTGCAAAGGGCGAGGAGACGTTTGTTGCCATCAGCTGAGTCTCCTGTCAGCAACCAGGCCCCTGACCAGCCCTAGTAAATGTTTTATTGATTTAATATTAAATTAACTGCCCAGGCATAAGGAGTGCATTATTTTTAATGGCATTCTGATATTAGGGACTGCAGTTTGCTAGAATGCACCTGTAAAATTAGTATCCCATAGTATTCTGTAGGAGCCATAAAACGTAATACTCTTTGTGTGCAGTGCTCTGAAGCTCGACATGGGTAATGTTACACGGCGTTCACTTGCAGCCTCTGATGGCTGCATCCATTTCTGCTAGAAGGGAGGAGGATTGAGGTCATCTTGGAAGGCTTCTTCCAAGTTCATCTCTACTTTGCTTTGAGAGGAGTAAATGGATCCTGTGAAGCCTGGATCCTAACCCCAGAGCACTTTATCTGACCAGGCATGGTAACACATGGCAGTTTCTTCCCAGGGCTCTTGTAACAGCAAGGCACCTTCTGTAGGAGGTCAGTGTTGGAGTCAATGAGTTTCTGCTGGTTTTTTTCAGTTAATGAAAGAAAGGGAAAAAAATACAGTAGTAAAAATTATCACTCCTGCTCCAAATGAACCACTCTGGAATGTGTCTTTCTTTTAACAGAAGTATAAGAATGAAAATATTTTCTGATTTCATGCTACTTTTTTTTATTTTAACTGGGCTATGAAATAAGCAGGAGAAAAAAAATCACTCCTCCCAAATGGTTGGTTGTTTTGTTTTGTTTTTTAACAAAAAAAAATTCAAATAGCATCACCTGGCTGTTGTTCATATCACTCTGTAAATTGGACCATAAAGAAAGAAATCACTGAGAGCACAGAGGTCATCTCCCTCTGAGCATGGCATGGCAGCCGCTGCTGCCTCCCTCCCACAGCAGTGCTCAGCACAGCTGGGAAGGATCCCTCCAGCAGTGCGTTTAGCTCACAGAAACACGTTGTGGATGTGTTCATGAGTCAGTTTTACCTGTTTAAGTCCTCAGCAGTTCTAGGACAGTCAGTGGCATTCAGGAGAGCTCAGATCATGGCTGGTGGGGGGCATTTTTTTGTATGAGCTTTGCTATGTAGTGAAAAAGTTGTTTTAGTTTTCTGCTAAGCACTTCAGTCTGTTTGCACGTGGTGATCTCTTGTTTTTATCAAGTTCTGCTGTTCAAGTACAAAGAGAGAATTTTTCTTAGACCAGTAACGTGCACCTTGTTGCTCTACAATTACCATTGGTTTCACTTAAAATTACTATGATTGCCCTTTTGCTATGGCAACCTTTTTCTTTCAGTTAAAATGCGTATCTAGTAAATGTTGCATTTGGTTTTATTAAGGCTGTAAAAATGCCACATTTGAGCTGTTTATATTTTTTAACTCCCTCAGAAATGCCTAATTACAAAGTCAAATCTTCTTAAGTGGCAGTCGGGTGGGGATTCTAGGAAATGCCACGATTTCTGATGAGCTATTTCACTTTGATTTCAGTGATGAATTACAAGGCTGAAACAATAATGGATACAAGAGAGACCAACAAGCATAAAGCCATCATCTTAGCACTTGTAAGTATTTAGCTATAAAAATGAAAACATTAAATTAAAAGTTCATAATCTTAGGCAATGAGGTAGAGTTCCAAATTTTGTATGTTTTATCATTAAAGACTGAAGAGCTAAGAGAGTTCTCATATAATTAAGTGATTGAATTAATTGCAAGTAGCAACTACAGGTAGCACATCAGCCTGAGCAGGTGGATCGTGGTTAAAATGGTCACTGTGGTAGAATCTGATATGTTGCATCTTTCAGCTGCTTCCTTACAAAATCTCTTTGTACATCTTTCTGTAAAGACACTGATATTCTCTCTTCTGCTTGCTTTCTTGAACATATCAGTGAATGAAAATCATGTTTTATTACTCCTAAGGGAAATGTTGGCAATAAGTGTTTATTTTTGTTGTGATTTTTCACAGCAAAAACTTTCCCAGAGAAAAATAAGATAGAAAATTGAGCCATAGTTTAAAAGACATCAGATGTGTGCAGATATTGTTGATTCAACAGATGTTTCCTACATAGTTTCTGTAGGAAGCCTCAGAAGGAAAAGTTCACAAGCTCTCTGTGTGAGAGATCCTTTTAGCTATAACAGTTAGAACCAAATTATAATGAATTTATCAGAAGACAAAGTCTACCCAACACCTCTCCATGGCTCTGGACCACCAAGGGCATAGAGAAAACCATGTAAAATGGATCTGTGTTAAGGCTCCTTTTGATATCAGTAGATACTACATAGAATCACTGAGGTTCGAAAGGACCCTTCAGATCGTCACCTGACCAACCATCAAGCTAACGCTACCAAGTCCATGAAGCCAACCTCTAATTTTTTCTATCATAATGTCAGCATTGCTCTGCCACTTTTCTGTCCACTTTCCCTCATGTTGTTCATGATGCTAATTTGCCACCTTTCATTTAACGTTCAGAGGTGAACGCTTTGCAAGAGGGCTCAAATTTTGCATTTTGGGCCATTTCCACGGGCTTGGCAAAGATATGTCAGCTTAACAATACTTTTAGGAGCTCTTTGTGCAAGTCACCTGCCCATATTGTGCTGGCTCTCAGCTGAGTTTTGAGACTGAGGATTAGAAAACAGTACCAAAAGGTGGGTGACTGTTGGATGATGGCTTTTTAGTTGACAAATACAGATAATTCATTGCCCAGGCAACTTGAGTTGACAGAGTCAAACCATACTTTTTTCAAAGGATGTGGTGGATTTACTTATTCCTGGTTCTGTGTTTGATTTACTACCACATGATTTCATTAAATAAGAACTTAGCATGAGGATTCCTGCCAAACAACTTTAGGCAAGACCCATATTCCACAAATCCCTAAATTTGAGGGTGGTGGGTGGGGGAATCATCGTATTTTTCTAGCAGATGTCTGTGCTGCCTGTGGACTAGAGTTTGGGGCGGTTTGTTATTACTGTTGTTGCTTTAAAACCCTTGTAAAATGATGCTTATTTTCCTCCCATTAGATAACGAACTCGAATTTTTCCATCCAGTAAAGATGATGATAACTTTAATAGCTATTAATTCTCTAATTAATCACAACATTGGAAGGAATAAAGGAGAAACCTTCAAACAGGCAGTGTTTCAGGCTTGAACTCATTTCAAATTCAGACAGGGTTGCTTGGAGCTCTGTCTTGCCCTCACCCTATATAAGGCCACACAGCTCATGTTTGCTGGCTTTTGTAAGTAGATAAGTGTAAGAAGGTTTCTCCCCTTAACGACTGGATAGAAAATCCATGTCCTAGTAGCTCAACTGTCCAGGTCATGTTAAATTTTTGTGGAAGAAAATGAGAAAACGCAAAGAAGAAAATGCCAAAGAAAATGCAATGGGAAAAGAAAAAATGATGTAAGTTGGCTAAGAAATCAGTTACGCTTCTTGGCCCAGGTTCTGAGGTGGTATAAATCATTACTGTCCAGTTTCAGTGAAGCCATTCTACTTCACAGAAGCTTTCAGTTTGACCTGCTGTTATCGTTGAGCAAGGGTGCTAACAGTTAAATTACACATAGCCCCAAAGAGTTTTAGCCCACTTTTGTATGCTGATTTTTATCCCGGTCCTCAGAATTAGGGTGCATGTAATGCAAACTGAGATGATAGGATCAATGTGTCCACTGAAGGTCTGTTGTGGAAGAGAAACGTGACTGACCTGGGTCTCCATTTCAAAGCTAGGTTCCAGCTCCCCTGCTCGAGAAGGATGACACCTGGCAAGGAGAGGTTAGAGGCATTTTAGTGATCCCTGTCCACTGCAACCATCCTCAGCAGACTCTCATTGTTGCTCTGAAATGCTCCAGAGAGCCTCCAGAGACATTCTGGGAGCTGTTCTTTGCAGCCTCTCCCAAGTATATCTTACCTGAATCTGGGAGGCTGGGCCAGTATGCACAGCTCTCAGACAGAGCAGGCTGGCAAGGCCACCTGCTAGCAGTTAGCTTCAGTACTCCTCTTTTCTTCTTTATTCTACTGTCCTTCTTGGTCATTTCAGGTCTTCAGGCAAAAAATGGCACCATCGCCTGACTGCCATCCAGCAGCCCATGCTGCTACTCGCCTCCAACACCAATTAAGTGTTTTGTTCATTGCCCCAGGTAATTGCGTTTACATCATCTCCAAGTGACATCCAGAGCTGAGAGAGAAAATGGCCAAAACAGCTTAGTGCTTTTGGCTTATTGTTTGAATATTTAAAGACATTGCATCTGGAAAGTATTCCATTAATTTGTGGCTAGCACCCATATATCAAATCCATCAGCTTCCAAGTAAACAGCTGTCACTGGAGCTGCCATGGAGGGAAATTGGCACTTCTAGCTTGTGGTGAGCAGAGAGGGAGCACACTGGTACGGGCTAATTCAAGGAGGAAACATTAACCCAGATGTGTAGAGAATGAAAGAATTGTTCCTTACAGCTCCTCAGCTGCATTAGTATGAGACACAATTAAGGCCTCAGACTATTATATTTGCTCACACATACACATAGAAGTGTATATATCACCATAGCCAGAAAGATGGGGTTGCATACTATAACTATAATACCATAAAACAGCCTCTGAGTCATCTCTAGCTCTGGATTTCCCAATGTATCAAAGATTCACTTGTCTAGCTTCCCTCTAGTTGTAGGAGAGGGTCATTCCTCTCTAGCCCTTCTCTGTCACACAACCAGACCATCTGGGCACACACAGGACATTTCATCTGCGTGTGTGCAGTAGATCGATTAGTTTGATACTTTAAGGTATCAAATTCACTGCACATACAGAGCTGGAGTGCAGGGCAGAAGCAGGAGACTGTGGAGTGCCCAGGAAAGGCAGCAAGCAGGAGCAAGCTGGAAGAACTCATCCAGCCTGCATCCTGCTCACTAGGGAACAGACAAGATGCGTGTTTCATTGACAAATAGGGTGAGCCTGCCTGCGGTCAAGCTTGGGCTCCAACTTGGGGGTGGATCCTGCATGAGAGAGACAGTTGCTGTTTGTACTCCACATCCAAGCACTGCTTGGATGTGACTGCAGCATCACTTGAACCAGATCTAGCCACAAACTGATCTCATCTCACAACAGGCTGTTTCCCACCTCTGTGCCACCAGTAGCAGTTGTGGCCTGGCAGTAGGTTGGCTGTACCAAGCCTTGAGAACTACTTCGGCCTAGAAGTGAAACACAGATGAAACAGGTCCACAAATGAAACACGACACATTTTTCTTCAGCCAGCACCATTTCCTGAAGCAGTTTCCTCTGTGTCCATGCACGCAAGACATGGATTGTGCGTGTGAGGAAGAGAGGAAACTGCCCGTGTTGGTGGCCACCTGTCTTCAGGTTGGTTCAATCACATAGCCATCCTCTCATTGACACTCAGCTTGAAAAAAATGAGGAACCAAAAGCATTCATGCCTTCCTCATGAAAGGCATGGTAGAGTCAGGATCCATCCAGACATTGGTGTAGTGGAGAGACGTGTGTGTGTGTTTGCCACAGAATTCGAGCTGCTCTGGGGCCGTTGGCAGTGCCAGTGCTGAGGGCCTGGGCTGCAGTTGTGAGCTCCGGTAGAAGCCACAGTGGCTCCAAGCAGTGCGAGAATTCCTGCCTGAAGCCAGGTGCAATGCTGAGAGGAGGATTCCAGCTCTCAGACGGTGCCGTTGTTGGTAGAGCTGGTTGTTGTACAGCCTGAGGCTGGTGGGTGGGAGCTGGTTATTTTCAATATGTCAGATCGGTGTGTTTTCCATGTGGGGCTTGAAGTACATGAACTAATTCATAAAGAGGAATTGTATACATGCAAGAGGGACGGAAGTGATTTTGCTATTTAGGTTTTCTTGGGAGGGATGTTGCAGAAACGTTGAAAAGCACCACAGCAAGATGCCATGGAGGAAGGGCAGGAATAAGAGGGGTTTCCTATCTCCTTTCCAGAAGGGGGGATCTGAGGCCGAGGGATATGTGGTGAGTCCACAGAGGACATGGCCACATCAGTCCCAGGGGTAGCATGGGTGACCTGGGATGTGAGGAGGGAAACAAAGGGAACGCCCTTTTCCGCTTCTGCCCAACAGATGCGCTGGCATCTGCTCTGGATGCTCTGGCTCTCTGCTGGACTTGGGATTTGCCTTCTGTTTACTAACCAGCCCAAAGTGGGTTTGAACCAGTGACCTAAAGGTGAAAGGCTCTGTATCTTATTAGAATTACTGTGAGCTGCTGCATGAGTCCCCCATGGCAGTTAATATTTGATTATGGTTCTAGAAAATGTTCAGCTTTTACAATTAGTGTCAAAGCAGTGGTAAGCCCCTCTTTGATTCCTGGGTGTAGGCTCGTGCTTTTCTTAACCTCACACATATGCTGGCATATTTACAGTAAGTGCTCAGGGGGTTGGGGTTTTTTTATTATTTTTTATTATTATTTTTGAATTAAAAATGAAAGTTCCCCAGGGAAATTATGCAATGGGAAATAGCCACTTCAATAAACTTGACTCACACATTTTATTGATTATGGTAAATTTAATTATTCCATTTAAACTTTGCTTACACACAAAAAGAATTATCCTTCCTGCATGTTTTTTCCTGTTTTTGTATCCCTCTCTTCAGACCAAAAAAAAGGTACTATACATACATTATTTAAAATTTTTGGAGGAAAGATAATCAGAGCTAAGCTTCTCCACCATAATTATGAATTAAAAATGAGAAAACATACTGTAAATCTTATTCAAGACATTTTAAATAGTACTACTAATTGTTAAAGAGGAGTAATTATAGCTTTTAAATATTCTTTAGCCTGTGCCATATATTATGTGAACCATTTTTACTAAGGGAAACAATTACTCAAGTGCAAAGGATGATGAAAAAAAAAAGATCAAAATAGGTATTTCTCCAACTCAGTACTTCATTAGGTGATACTATCCATACCCTTCATACTCAATATCTAGAGGCCTCAGTCTTTTTTGGAGGCCACTGCACTAGATTCTTCACAGGTGATGATCCAAAGAGCTGCTGGTCCCTGGTTTGTCCCTGGGGTTTAACCTTTCATCTCTAAAAAAGAATTGCTATTGGGTTTGTTTCCTTTTCCCTGAGCTGCTTCTTTTGACTTCCTTAACCACTTTCAATCCAGGTAACCATCTTTTTTTTTCCTCTTAAGCTTCCAAATAGTCTGTCCTTCCTGAGGGAATTTATTCATTCCCATCTTACTCTTCCTATGGATAGGGATTGTTCCCATGAATAGGAATCTCTGGGACTGAGGTCAGAGCAATTCACCAAAATTGGGCTACAGAAGGAGAAATTTGATAGAGATGAAAAATCAAAAGCAATTCACAAAGTTCATCTGCTTCTTGCTTGAGGGGATTATGCAGAACCAGCCCATGCCAGCTGTGAGGCAAATCATGGTTTCTCTTTCTCCTCGAAGCAGCAAAATTCAATCTGGAGTGCTGCAGTGTTTCGGGTTCTGGAAGCTGAGGCTGCCCTGTTTTGAAAGCTGAAATGGGGCTTAAGTCTTTGTTACTTCTAGACATGTCTTTCATCTAAGCGTATTCTCAGGGCCATCAGACCTGGGCTTGTTTGAATCCCACAGCTAAACACTCATCTGGTGCAATCTGAGAGGGACGCATATGTTTCAAGGGAGCTGTACCTCTTTGGTTGGTGAGTTGAGCCTGGGAGAAGCTGGTGAGAGCACGAGAACGCTGAAGGAGATGAGGCAGGGCTGGGCTACTGGAGGCTTGGACACTGCAGATGAAAGATGTCTCCTCTGTCCTCCTCCAGTTTCTTCTCCAGTTTCTCTCCCAGTGGCACATTTGGCTGCCACTGTTGTGGAGCACAGTGACCAGCCCCACACCCTTCTGGACGTTCCTCCTTGGCAGAAGATGGGCTGGGGAATACTCCTCGGGGGCCTCAATGCCATTTCTATCTTCAGGTTTCCCACATTACAGCTTACGTGACTCAACATAAGGGATACTTGTCCCGTGACTTGAAAAAAAATATTGGATGCTCTGTATCTTGGTGGATTTCAGATTTATTTGCTTTATTCAAAAAATATAGCTGGAATTAAGTGCTTACATATTCCTGAATGACCTACTCTTAAAAATAACCACAACTTGATGTAAACTGGCGAGGTTCCCTTGAGTCAAATGGATTCACTCCAACTTGCACCAGATGAGGATTAGGCCCCAAGATTCAAGCAAGCCCATTTGTGATGACCTTGAAAAGAACTTAGATTAAAGATGAGTTTGGAAGCAAACCGATTCATAAGACTGGCTGATTTCGTTTGTTTTTCTGGCAAGTCCTAGTTTTCTGAGAAAATGACCTTGTTACATTATGTATTACACCAAATCCGTCACTTAATGAGCCTATTGCCACAGATGTCACTCTCCATGCCATAACTTCCCAAAACATTTCAATTTCCTTCCCCAGAACTGTCACCACGCTTGCTCTGGCTGCCGTGGGGAGGGAGCTTAGCCATATAGCGGATCCCAGACAGCTCTTGGCCTAGATGACATGCAGAAGAATTATTTTGCAGACGGACCAACCTAGGACGTGTTCCTGCTGGGATCAGTACTCTGCTCTCCCCTCATGGCCTCCCTAATGAGAGCGCAAGAGCTCAGACCAACAGCCAACTCCTCAACAACAAAAGCCTCCTTGTCAGTACCCAGGCTGACTCAGAGCAGAAAAGGGATTTTTTTTTTGACAGAGCTGCAGATCACAGACTCGCACGATCCAGCTTGTCACCTCGTGCTGTCAGCGATGCTCCGTATGAAGACAAAAACGCACATGCTTGTTCCCTGCCTCAGCTTCCACAGTTGTGGGGATAGTAGTGTTTCCCTGTGGGCCATGGGCTCTGTGAGGATTGGTGAACCAGGGGACATGATGTGCTGCTGCTATGGTGATGGTGGTGATATAGAGAGGCATACACGCAGTACTCCAAATGACGTGTGAGCTGGAATCCCATGGCAAGAAGGAATTTTGACATTTGACTCAAGAGTTTAGGAATTGCCCCAGGAAAAAAAAAGTTCTCTTCTTCCTTCCCTCCTAAAAAGTGAGCCCAAATCTGTTGTCTCTTCTGCTTTTCACAGTCTTGCATAATGATCTACATGAAAACTTCGCGGTGAATAAGCCAAATGCTTCATGCTCTGAATTCTGAAATGGAACAATTGCAGTGCTTTTGACCTTTTTTCTTTTTTCTTTGGATGTTTTCCTTTCAAAGGGAAGTGTAGTCAAAAAGGGATCAGCTGGTGGGACCACGTATTTCAAAGAAATATATGTATATTCCTTATGTATACCCTATATAACCACATGTATATGTTTCTTTTATATGGCTCTTATGACATTTTTCCAACCATTTCTATTTACAACTGCTTCAAAGAAAGCAGAGTCAAGTGCCCTGTGGAATCCCCACTCTCCCAACATACTCAGACCTCAAGGTTGGAAAGAAGTTTTGCAATATTATTTCTTCCCCCACCCTCTATCATTATTGTTGTTATTGATATCATTAACAATAGCTGATCTGGTGAGATGCCACATACCTTCAGCTCCCGTGGGAGTTGCTGACAAGAGCAAATATTCCCATAAAGGGTATCTGCCCATGATGTACGAGCAATACGGTCAGTCCTACCCACCTCCCAGCTGTTCTCCAAGGGCAGGAGACAGGTCAGGATTGTCAGAGATGTCTGGGAGGGAAAATGTTCTCGTGGACAGGGGACCCTGGGATGCTTTGGGAGCAGGCTTTAGTAGAACATCTTCTGTAATGCCTTAATCCTGGTTAGTGCTGAAGATGCACAGACACCAGTGTGCCGACCACCTGTTTCATTGCACTGCTGTGTTTCTCTGTGAATAAGTATTTCCTCTCCCTTTCTCTGTTAACAAGAGTGCCGTGGTTTCACGGGGGGGAGACTTATTTTTTCACATCCCTTTCTCTTCCTTTAGCCTGTTTGATTCACTGACCAATTTTTTATGCTGCAGGATAGACTTACTTTTTAAGCTTTGTTTCCCTTTTTTGTTTATTTTTTCTGTTATTGGTTAGTTCAAGAAAAAAGTTTGAATGCCTTCTCTAATAGATGCACATGTGCATGTCTTTCTTCACTTTGCCATCCCTCCACAAGATTCCATCGCATTTGCCTAGAATTTAATCTGTAACACGCACCGCAGAGCTGGTCCCAAGGAAAAGAGGCAGTGGCTTGCCATGTGGCATCATCCTTCTGCATGGCCCCCACATGCCAGGCCAGCAAAGTGGGTTCCCCCCTTCGCCACACTGGTTTGACAAAGCCACTGTCGTGCCACTGAGCAACACGTGGCAAGCAGCTTTATCACCAAGGACAGCCCAGCAAGGTGGGATGGATGATGGAGAAGCAGTTTCCAGCAGGAATGCTCCTCAATATTTTAAGTTAGTCTTTCTTGGAGAATTGGAAAAGAAGAGATTGGGTTTTGTTCCCTCCATGTGACTGATCATAAATGGCAGTATCTCCCATGGCACAGAGGGGCACCAGAAATCTGATGTAAAAGGTTGTCCTCCAGGGTTGTCGTAGCGATTTCTGAATCATTGAAAAGGCCAACAGTAGCTTCAGCACCTAACACTTCTTGGCAGCTGATCTGAAGCACACCTGGAGAGGACAACCACATATCCTGGAAGCCCTCACTCAGCCCCATGGGACCACAGCTCAGCTGAGTTTGTGGTCATCCAGAAACCCCATCTGTGTCACTACAGAGCTCAGGCATGCCTTGAGACAAGAGCTACTATTTGTGCTCTATCTATCCTACATACTCCTTTTTTGAGCACCTCCCAGACATTACCATGTTTATCCTCTTAGCACCTCTGTAATTATCTCTTGTAACAGATGGGAAACAGAAGAACACGGAGATTTTGCAATTTGAGCTGAGCCAGGCAGGAGCTCTTTGGCAAAGGAAGAGGCCTCCCGAGGGGTGAGTAATGTCCTTTTGACAATTCCATTAGACTTCTGTTTGTATCCTTATGTACTTAGATACAGGCCCAAAATTAAGCCCAAAGCATCTTGCAGACAGCAAAGTCACTCTTTGAACCTGGCTCTGCCAGGAGCCATGGCAGGATGCTCACCACTGTGCTTCCCAGTCCTTGTCATAATTCCCAGAGACCAGATCTGCAAAACAGTTGCATTCTGTTTCAGTCTGAAGGATCAAGCCTTGTTTATGCAAGCAATATAAACATCTTTTTAGCTTGACAAATACACAGAAAATTCAGAACAGCTGCGATCACTGTGTGTAGTATTTTTCAGAATAATGTGCACACTCACTTTACTTTAACCAGTGTGGCTGGCAGAGTCAGTCAGATGGCACTTGGCTAAGTATGTGCTTATGGTAAGCCTTATTACCAATTATATCAATGGGAACGTTATCAAGTACTAGAATACAGCACTCTTATCAGCAGCAGTAGCTGAGGATAAGAACTGCTGAGTGGAGATGCAAACCAACTGGACGCCCTTCAGGTGAGGTGCACGCTTAGGTGAATGGAGGGCTCTGTATAAAATCACGTGGAGCAATGGAAATCAGATCAGCAAGGCTACATCTGCCTAGCAAACATCCTTCCCAGCAGGTGAGTCAGTGGCAGGTTAATTAGGTGTAGATAGGCAGGGAGCAGTGGTTGTGACAGAAGCTTTAATTGATAGGATCATTTTCAGCACAATAATATTAATTAGCAATTGCAATAGAGAACATGAGGGCAGGTGGAGCACTTTCTGTCAAGGTATTTTTATAAAGAATTAGCGTGTATAAACACCCTTTGTAAATACGTTGTCCTTGTCAGGTGTAATAAATGCTTTGGCACATACCATCCCTTCTCACAATGGAAAGATAATTAAAGACATGATTGCACGCTACCATGTTTCTCCCAGATGTTAACTGTGTCACCAGAGAGATATAAACAATTACGTTAGGAGAATACTGGGTGACTGTTAATAGCCGTTTCCAAAATGCAGGCAGCAGATATATCATGAAAAACGCCACGAGTGTCAAGCCAGCCATGGAAAAAACTAAAGGAAAAATGTATATCTCTGAAGCAAACATGGAAATTGGATGTGGGAGTTAGGTCCCTAAACATCCCAGAGGAACTTAGACCCCAAGATTACTGAAGCCAAATCCTACCTCAGCCTGCAAATACTTTCATATTTCACAACCTTTGTGTTTTCTTCCTGTGCATGTTGTTCTTAGAAGCTTATATAAGAAGGGCTGAATCCTAAAGACATTACTCACAGGAAATTTCTATTCATGCCATTGACTATTCCCGACTGATGATTCTAGTAATAATTGTTGTGAAAACTGTGCTGTATTACCTGTTGCATTTTATTATACATAGCATGTATAGTATATTGTATAACTACTTTACAGGTCTACATTACATACCTGTCATATTATATTCTGGTAATTAAACCAATTAAAGTGCAGTTAGGATCTCACTAAACCCCAGAAACATGAGATGTCAATCAATTCAGTTTTTATCTAGATTTTTTCTTTCAAATGTTCTTACAGTGGTGTCTCTGTGAGACATAGATAAACACAGTCCAGAAAGTGACTGTAGAGGCAAATGTGACCTGCACGCAGAGTTTCCATTATGAAGCAAAGTGCTGCTGGACATTTGTACTTCTTCAGTTCTGAGCGGGCTATTCTGTTACAGGCAGAACATGTAAAATATTTAGTAACATTGCGTAGTTCTTTACAAATTTGTTATGAGCAATGCACAGCCCTCTGTCCAGTACGTAGGTTTTGCATGTTGTCCCTCAGAGGGCACCAGAACAACTTAGATGAGCCCAACTACCTTGCTGTGGTCACATGCCTTCTTCCCAGGTGCTGCAGTCCCTAAACTGGTCCTTGCAGAGTCACCAGGTCCACCTCTCCCTCTCAGCTCTTCCTGGCTGAGAGGTGATCCTGAATTAACTCTTGAAGTTACCTGGGACTACTCATTCCTGCCTGTAGCACGACATTATACTCTGGGATAAATATACTTGGGGCAGAAATCTTCATCCTACTCGAGTTCTCCCACGGTTCTCACAGTGGGGGCAAGATTTCAGGCAAAACCCAGTTGCTGGGAACTTGTTTCCTGGGGCTGAGTAATGGCAATTTTGGGGTTTGTGCCTTGCATTTAAAAGAGGCATTTTGTACAACTGTGTTCAAGATCACTAGAGGCTGCAGAGGAAAGGATTCAAATTATGCAGAGAGGCACCAGAGGAGTGGCAGTGACACAGGATTAATTCAGTCGGGTTCTGGTTCTCACACTGACAAAGTGTATCACCTCATGTCATACACTCTGTTTCGCTCAGCATTGGTCTACATAGGTTCCAGGCTATTGGAGCAAGGACTGCATTCACCCTTTGTCTGAAGAGCATCTGCACCATCAGGCCTTGATCTCAACTATCATCTTTAGGAGGGCTGTAACATAAGCAATAGTAATAATAATGATGATATCAATGACAGACTACTGATAGTTACCTTTTAATGTGCTCCAGAAAACCTCCACGTTTCAGTTTCAGCTCCAGCTCCTCCAGAGCAGGGAAGCTGTTTATATTCGTATTGTCTTTCTGATGGGAGGAGAGTGTTAATGTCCAGAGTTGGAGAGCATGGGAAGGAAAGAGAATTGTGGAATGATTTTTCTATTGTGCCCAACAAGATTATGATCAGAAGAGGAGGAAGAGAGGAAAACGCGGACAATATTGTTATTACTAAAATGAAAGAATTTGAATATAATCATAGCAGTTAGGGAAATGTGTTTGTAAAGACCTTGAGAGAGGTCATAATGAGAGTTTACTTTGTAGATGTAATCGCAGTTTACAAGACCATATGCCAGTTCCCAGTGGTAACTGTAGTGAACAGCGGGACACCGGTAATTTTCCAGATGTGGCTTCCCCCCCTAGAAGGAGAACAAAATCAGTGAGAAGAACTGGAGTGACCCAGTGCTGAGGGAGCCTCTGAATGGCTCTACATCTTTTGTCTGGGATGCCCTCATGCATAGTTTTGGCTGTTGCCTGGTCGCATGAGCATAAATTCTTCTGCAGTGTGGCTGGGACCACGACAGAGAGGGAGAAACTCAGAGAGGGATCACAGGACTAATTTTATAGGAATGTCTTTATGAAACACAGCTGAAGTGCATGTACCGTGACATCTGTCACAGATATCTGATGAGTATTCAAGGTCCCATCGGTACTGCGCGTGATGGTGAGGGTGCTAGGTACTTGTAAGGCATTGCTACCTTGCGAAACGTGCCAGCATAGAGACAGTCACAGTCTCAACTTCTGCCCTTAGTTTCCTGTAACTTCAGTGAACGCTTGCATATACTCCAGGTGAGACCTCACCTGGAGTATTGTGTCCAGTTCTGGGGCCCCCAACACAAGAAGGATGTGGAGCTGTTGGAGCGGGTCCAGAGGAGGCCACGAGGATGATCAGAGGGCTGGAGCACCTCCCCTACGAGGACAGGCTGAGAGAGTTAGGACTCTTCAGCCTGGAGAAGAGAAGGCTGCGGGGGGACCTGATAGCAGCCTTCCAGTACCTGAAGGGGGCCTACAGGAAAGCTGGGGAGGGGCTTTTTACAAGGACAGGTAATGACAGAACAAGGGGTAATGGTTATAAACTGGAAGAGGGTAGATTTAGACTGGACTTAAGGAAGAAATTCTTCCCTGTGAGGGTGGTGAGACACTGGAACAGGTTGCCCAGAGAAGTCGTTGATGCTTCCTCCCTGGAAGTATTCAAAGCCAGGCTGGATGGGGCTTTGGGCAACCTGGTCTAGTGGGAGGTGTCCTTGCCCATGACAGGGGGGTTGGAACAAGATGATCTCTAAGGTCCCTTCCAACCTGAACCATTCTATGATTCTATGATATTTGGCCTGCCTTGGGCCAAGATCCATCCACCATCTACCGTGGTCTCAGCATTGCCTCTATTACACTGCAGTGTAAGCACTTTCCTGGTCAGAGCACACCAACCATAGAGCAGTTCACAAGAGACTGTGTGGAATCACCAGATCTTCTCCCTTTTTTGTTTAGAAAGAGTCCTGGCCTTTATTTTGGAGGAGTGGGCTTACGAGGAAAAGACTAAGATTTACTAGAAGAAGCCAAGTGCCTCAATAGCTTCCACTCTGTAGGTGCTAGCTGAGGTATAGGCATTATTTGCACCCTCGGTTGCAGGGAACTTCCTGTCATTTCCTTGAGATTTTTCTCAAGCTCACGATAGCCAAATCTTTACAAGGAAGGAAGGCATGGCGTTTCCTAATGAGCTGGAGATAGGAGGAGGAAATTTTCATCAGACACCAAGTGGTCATCTAAGAGCAATGATGCATCAGAGGACACCAAGGCCTCCTTTTGCTTAGCCAAACGCCCTCGCTGCAGATCACAACAGGAGCTGCTGAACCAAACAGGAGAGCAGCTCCAGCCGGGCTGTGCTGAGGAGGAGCACACTGCTATACACATTACCAAGGATTGGGTGAGAGCCTTGGAGAAGAAAAGAAAAAAGCCCTCATGGGAGATGGTCTATTTTTAATGAGCCCAAACCTCTTCCACAAATTAAGTGAAATATTTTAAAAGGAAACAATATTACTTTGGTTTTATTTGTTTCAGCTACTTAGTTACAGCTCCACGTGGACACAATTAATGGAGGAAATAGAGTATTTTATAAGCCCAGGACTCGAAGATAGATATTTTGTGACCATGTGAAATTCTTTGCCCTAATCACCACGCATTCCTTGGGAGAAGGTTGTATGTTGCCGAAAACTATGAACCTCGCTTCCAAAATGTTGTGTCTAGTCATCAAATGGCAAAAGTTAAAAATTGTCATGGCATGACTTAGTGATGAATTTTGCCCCGTGTTTTTCATTAAAGTCCCTGCTGTCCATCTCTGGCTCAGGTCCGTTCTAATTCTGTTCAAAGTACTCCCCTGCAAGAAAGAGAGAAATGACCTTTCCACCAGAGTCAGTTTTATTTCTCAAATCCCTTTCAGTCTCCCCCTTGTGACTTCATGTAAATCACTTGGATGTTCATTACCTTATTTCTCCATTTTTTAATGGAAAGAAAATGATTTCCCCTTTATTTGCCTGTTCATGTGATGAATTTTTCAGGACAGCGAATCATCTTGTTTGGGTGGTATCTAACACCAATCCGTTTGATCTTTGCTGGTCGAAGTACAACCTGAGGATGAACGCTGTTGAGACTAAAATTTCATCTGTGCCTTGCCATGCTTTCTTGGTGATAGAAACAGCGAAGAAGTCATCCTTAGAAAAATAATGGATTTTTATTCCTCTGGGACTGCCTGAAATATCAGAGACGGGATCCATAAAATACCAGGTCTGGGCTTTCTGGCAGGAATGAGTGTGATGACGGGGTGTGATTTCTGGATTTCCGAGTGGAGACAATTGATCAGTTCCTCAGATGATAGTCTGTACACCTCGTTATCCAGCCATCCGCTTCTCACAGGCAGAGCTCACTATTCTCCTCTTTAGCTCTCAGACCAGCGCTGCTGAGACGATGTCATTGCATCAGGCTGTTACATGGAGGTAATTAACATCTTGTGGATGCAGTAATTTGTGCAAATGTCCTGATAGCTAAGTGCAGCGACAGAGTAAATAAGCAAACAATCCCAATGCCTCTTCCCCTCTACCACACCAATAAATATAGTTTACTGTACACATCACTCTTTGGGGCCACGTAGGGCTGGTGTGAATCCATTAGTAGGGCAAGGGTGAGTGACTTCTGACTTCAGCGACCCTTAAAGTTAATCCAGCATCGTAGGGGCAGAATTAAATGTGATGAGCTCAGAAAGTGTGATAAAACCAGATTTAAGTGCACAGCTGGGCAGCAACCTATAAAGGCAGAATTTAAAACCATAATAAAAACTTTGTAATCTAATTACGACGGTAAAGTTAAAGGTGAGGTATTTGCAGCATGATTCACATGTACCATGGCTGACCTCTGACATCTTGAATATATTATGTGGTTTCTTCACTACAGGAGTAATGTTTGAGTTTCTCTCTCGTACTACATGGTTCCACAGGTTTTATTCTCATGCAGTGTCTTTGGAGGTTGCAGGACAGGACAAAGCTGTGGATCAGCACTTTGCAAAGCATCTGCTTTCCTGTGCATCTCACTTGAGGCCTCTCAGGGCTGCTCTTCCCCGAGCTCTGGGCACCCAGCAGCCAGGCATGCATGCAGGGATTGTGGCAGGTGCACACATCCAAAAAATTGCAGCACAGTCCAAGGAGAAATCACAGCAAGAGCAAGCATATCCCAAACTGCTTTTAGCCTATCTAGTCCAAATGCTAACAGGGGAGGATAAAGAGCAGGATACAGGCTGAGGGGAGGATACGATCCCAGGCAGCTAGCTCCCATCGAAGCCCATGCTGTCATGTCTCCATTGCAATTGACACCTCATTAACATCACCTTAGATATGCTGTCACCTCTCTGATTTCAGTGCCGGCTTCTCCCAAAACCAAAGTGATGGGAAAAGCAGCTCCTTGAACTGCTCTCCTTCACCACCGCCAGTGCTGCCAGACGACAAGGCTCCTTTTCCCCAACCGGTGGGGTTCCGAGTGCTCTTGCTGGGATGGACGCTGAGGGCTGTCAGATATGACAACAGCCTTGGGTCCACGTCTAGCCAGAAAGTCAGCAGAAAGACTGCTAGGGATTAAATAAACTAAAATCAAGGTAATTTTCTTGGGTGCCAGTAAGTGTTGTCCCACATCCAATGAGCACTACATGTGTGGGGGTGTAGTGGGGTCTACACAAGTATGCTCAATGTGGGAACAGCTGGGCAGTTACTCTAGGAAAAAAAGCTGGGAAGTTCACTCTTTTTCTTCAGCCAGCCTGTGTCAAAACAGAAATGTCAAGTCATTAAGAAATCTATCCCATGTGATAGTTCTGACTTCTTTTTTCTACGTATCCAACTAGAACAAAAATTTCAGAAGAAAACCTCTTCATAGGAAGTCTGAAAAACTATTCTGTCATTTCTGAACTAACAGCTTGGTGGCACTTTAGAAATCAGATTACATTTCATTTCATTTTAATGTAGCCAAAAAGTTTCCTTTTAAGTCTGTTTGGCACCAACCAGTATTCCAAGAATGTCCTGCTCACAGGACTTGTTGTCCGTGGAATTGCTCTTTGTGGAATAAGCATCCCAAAATAAACTGTCTTCCCCCAATGCACTGTGACTCTAGCTGATGAAGCCCCGCAGATATTATTCTTAAATTGATTATATGTTCTCCATGTTTGTGAAATCGAACTGAAACACATCTGATGCTTAGGTTTCCCCAGTGGGAAATCAAATAATGTTTTTCCTGGAGGAAATTAGTGGTTTTTTTCAGAAACTGCGTTTCAGAACCTGACCCTCTTTCTCTCCCTTCATTAAGCTTGGAAGTGAATGGCAGAGCCATCAAGGGCAGTGTGCAGGATTCAGAGTGAAGTTCTCTCTCATGGAAAGAGAAAGGTAAGATCTAGTGGCTAAAATAAATGATTGGTATGAGCAATGGGTGGGAAAGAGGTGTGGGGTGCTCTTGGAAAGGGACATCTCAAAACCTACAAGGGCAGCTTGTGTTTATGGTAGAGGGCCTATCTCAGTATTGTTATTTAAAGAGGCAGAGGAATGTTTTCTGTTTTAGAAAAAGATGCTTTTTGTATAGATTGAGGTGCCACACGCCACTCTTGAGACACTTCATCCCAAACTCTCCTTCTCTTCCTACAGCCATGCAACAGCTACACCAAGATAGAACTCTTTGTGGGAGACAACAGCTTGTAAAAGCAGTCAGGGTCTACCAGAGAGCACCACAATAAACACCACGAAACACAAGAAGGAGCCCGCCAGCTGCAGAAAGCCAGCGAGAGGATCAAAAGAGAAACGTCCCAGGAACAAGCAAGGTGAGATCCTACCCAGCCTAGGCCAGCAGCCACCCAACACGTGCTCCGATGGGTTTAAAAATCCCATCCTGGACGGCAGCTCCTGCATGCCTGAGCTCACTGAGAGTGTAAGGGAGCGTTTAACACCCTCAGTCTGCAAGGCACAGACAGGAGATGGTAAATACCTTGATAAGGAAACTGGAGTGAAAATACCAGCTTTAGGCAATCCAGATTTTATCAGGGAAGTATGCAGGGATGAGTAACTACCTGACATGCAGATGTACCTATGCGCAGTGCCAGCAGTCTGCCAGTCCACACATCTGGCCTGAGGCATCCTGCTCACATTTTCAAGCCCGTGTGATTTTGGGGTACGTTGTGGGGGCAGATTTTTTCATGGGCTTCTCAGTTACACAATGGCAGTGCCCAGAATGGATCTGCAGCTCTGTGTCTGGACATATCTATGGATTTGACACTGCAGACCTACTTTTTTTTTGCTGTAAGAAGCTGCTTGGCTTCTTAAGGTTAATTGCTCTGCTTAGCAATGACGTGTTTCACACATAGGAATCCATGTGTGACAGGTGACAAAAGGATGCTGGAATTGAAGGGCTTGGCAAAGTCCTGAAGAAATAAATATTGTGTATTGCTCCGTGAATGGGTGGTGTCTTCTGGCCCATTGCTGTCAGTCTGGGACCTGTGCCTGGTACCATCACAGGCTCTGTAACATGAATCACAAATTTGTTGAGAGTGTTTGGAAACTGAAGTGCTGTGAGCCAGCTTTGTGGAGCAGTGTATAGATTCACAGTTAAGGAGATATGGAGATGGTCTTAAACGGTTTGCAGAATTATTCCAGACCTCTTACTCCAGCTCTGTACTCTGAGATTAAACCATGTGGCCAACTGTTTGCTATTTCTCCCTTGTACACCGGATTGTCAGGGAAATTAATGTCAGGATTGCCATCAAGCAGGGTAGGAGATCTCTATTTCGAAAGCCTGTTTGTGCTGTGGCAGAGCTCTTCAGGTGTCCAACCTCTTGGACCTTTCTGTTCGTTTTTTGCATTTGTTCTTGCTTACAACTGATGGCACAGTCCACCCTAAACATGGTGGGAAGAGTAGGAAGAGTTTAGCAGCCTGACCTGGAAACATGAACCAAGAGGAAGGAGAGACAGTTGTCTCACCAGTAATGATAAGGGGTTAGAGCAGCGCTCACAGCTATGCTGTGCCAGGGCTTTGGCTGCTGAAGGAGTGGGGATGTATTCTTCCTGGGGGTGGTGCTTAGTGTGGCTAATGACAACCATAAGTAGGAGAGAGAGGCCCAGGAATGGATAAAGAATAAATTGGCTGCACTGTGTACAGAGAGGGCCAAACAGATGTTGGGCCTGATCCAGAGCCCGTTGAGTAAATGGAAAGGCTCCTTTTGGTTTCATTGGACACTGTATCAGACCATTACAGTTTTGCAGGAAGCGGTGAAGACCAAGAGTAATAACTTGTGGTGGCTGGAGTGGTGTGTGTTGCATAGGTGTGAGCTGTGAGGTTTACATGGTGAAAACAGATGGGTCTTCGAGACCTGTCCATTTGGCCTCGGAAACCTTCCTGCCCCACCTCCCCCACCTTATGGGAAGCAGTCTCGTGTGGTTTTGGTCCTCTCGCCAACTTTCTGGTATGATTTCATGCAGAAGTGCCCTTCTCCCTTCTGACTTCCCGCTCCCCCTTGATGAGGTTCCGGTGTGATCCTGTGGTGTCCCAGACCAGTGACTTGAGCTGTCCACAGAGAAGGAAGGAACAAGGCTTGCTGAGGACTGTTGACCAGAGAGGATTTTTGTTGTGGACCAGTAAGGAAAATAATGTAAAGCAGGTGTTTCTACAGTTGTGAGACATTTATAAAACCAGTGTTGTCCAACAAGTCTCCCACTCACATTCTCATCCACATGATATGGCAAGGTCTCACACGAAGGACTGCAAATAGAAAACATCTCTTTGTACTAGTTGGCTTAGGACCTGCACTAGGGCCTCTCTCCTCTTCTGCTGTCTGTGCTTTTCTGTTTATTTAGGTGTGTGCCTTTGTTTCTGTTTTTACATTTAGCACAAGTAGAAAGGAAATGGGATTTTGTACGGCTTAGGAGTCTGGGAGCACACCATGTTTGGAGCATAGGCCTTTATTTGTCCTCATATCACAGATGCAGGTGTTTGCAGGCCAGATCCTCCACTAGTATAAACTGCCCCAGCCTCCAAGAGAGCTCCCTCCATCTGGCCAACCCATTTGAGGAGATCTGTGTTATCCAGAGGTGCATTCACAGGCCATACTCAGGCCAAGCTGGTCTCAAAAACCTCTAAACAGGAGTGAGAACTTGCAGCTGAGCAGCGGCCATTTTCTCCCAGTGACAGCCCCAGGAGCAGCGGATTGACCATTGCATACAAAAGTGCATCAACAAAAAGTAGAGGCTGTTTAATTCAGGGTCATTAATTTATTGGAAATGTAATTTTGGAAATAGTTTAATTTAGTCTAATTTATGCTATCTTGGAGAGAAGCAGGGAAGTATTTATCAGGGTAGTGTCAAGTCACTTCTCAGGACAGTCCCTACCCAAAACGAGACAGCATTGCTCCATCCCTTTTTGTCAACAAAGGGAATCCTCACTGTGGAGTGGGATTGACTAGTGCTGCTGAAAGAAAAACTGTCTTTCTCCTGTGAGAAACACTGCTCTGAATGTGGTTTGTAGTTCACAAAGGCTTTGTGAACTAGCAGAGTCTGCTTAGCATCAGGACCACTATATCAGTTTATTCAAACTGAAGACTCCCCACCATGTTTGAAAAGTCTTGGCTGTCAGGCAAAGTCCCTGGTCATTGGAAAAAGGGAAACATCACTCTCGTTTTTAAGAAAGGGGGAAAGGAAGACCCGGGAAACTACAGGCTGGTGAGCCTCACCTCTGGGAAGATCATGGAGCAGATCCTCCTGGAAGCTCTGTTAAGGCACATGCAAGACAAGGAGGTGATCCAAGACAGCCAGCACAGCTTCACCGAGGGCAGATTGTGCCTGACCAACGTGGCAGCCTTCTATGATGCAATGAAGGCATTGGTGGACAAAGGAAAGGCAGCTAATGTTCTCTACCTGGACTTTGTGTGGGGCATTTGACATGGTCCCTCACCACATCCTTATCTCTAAATTGGAGAGAGATGGATTTGAAGTCTGGACTATTCAGTGGATAAGGAATTGGTTGGATGGTCACAGCCAGAGAGTTGTGCTCAATGGCTCTATGTCCAGCTGGAGGCCGGTGACAAGCAGTGTCTCCCAGGGATCTGTCTTGGGACCAGTGCTCTTCAACATTTTTATCAATGACAGAGACAGTGGGATTGAGTGCACCCTCAGCAGTTTGCTGATGACACCAAGCTGAGTGGTACAGCTGATAGAACAGAAGGAAGGGATGGCATCCAGAGGGATCTGGACAAGTTTGAGAAATGGGCCCATGAGAACTTCATGATGTTCAGCAAGGGCAAGTGCAAGGCGCTGCACTTGGGTCAGGGCAATCACAGATATGAGTACAGACTGGGAGAAGAAGAAGAACTTGAAAGCAGCCCTGCAGAGAAGGACTTGGGGGTCCTGGTGGACGAAAAGCTGGACATGAGCCAGCAGCATGTGCTAGTGGGTCCAGAGGAGGGCCATGAAAGATGCTCAGAGGCCTGGAGCACCTCTCCTATGAAGAAAGGCTGAGGCAGCTGGGCTTGTTCAGCCTGGAGAAGGCTCCGGGAAGACCTCACTGTGGCCTTCCAGTACTTGAGAGGAGCTAAAACAAGAGGGAGACTGACTTCTTACACGGTCTGATAGTGATAGGACAAGGAAGAACGGTTTTAAACTAAAAGAGGGGAGATTTAGATTAGATGTTAGGGGAAAAAATTTCACTGAGAGGATGTGAGATGCTGGAACATGTTGTTCAAAGAAGCTGAGGATGCCCCATCCCTGTAGGTGCTCAAGGCCAGGTTGGATGGGGCCCTGGGCAGCCTGAGCTGGTGGGTGGCAGCCCTGCCCATGGCAGGGGGTTGGGGCTGGGTGGGCTTTAAGTCTCTTCCAACCCAAACCACTCTGTGGTTCTATGAAGACCTACCACAGTTTCCCTTCACATCGCATCGAGTTCCCCATAATCCACATCTGTATTTTCAATCATCCATCAGCAAAGGAGCCACTCCTCAATCTTTTGTTAAAAGCTATCGGTTCTTGTGCACCTCATCTCCAGCTGTATTCATATAGACTTCCTTCCCCTTTGCATGCACATTACTGCTGGTGTCAGCAAGGGAATCCACACTGGCAGTGGTGTGCACACACTGCAATGGTGCCAGTCTTGGCTCAGGCTGGTCTGGGTTTTAGGTACATAGCAAGTCTAAATTGTGACTCTACAACAACCAACATCCAAAACATAATCTGTCACTTGCTGACAATAACCTATGTCTAGCCCTGTTTTAAAAAGAGCTGGCAATGAAGAAAGCCACTGAACTTTTAGTGTGAGGTAAGGGTCAGGGGACAGCTGTATGAATTTCCTGGCAGAAAGGCTTTGCACCATCTTGGCAGTTGTACCACAACGCAGCTGAAGGAGAACGCTTAAGCTCTGTCTTCTAGTCCTCTTTTTAACCATACTGGCTTGTTTACATTTGGGTGGTAGATGGGTGGATCCCTTACTCCAATTTTTGGCTCGTATCTGTCCACTTGGATGTCAATGTAAACTGTTGCAATTATATCATAATTGAGTCCTGCTATTGGAAATGATTAGTCTGTTCATTTTCCATAAATACTGGCTGGCTTCACCTGGCAGTGGCTGGGAATTGTCATGGCAGCCGATATGAAAGCTTGGAGAATATGGGGATTTGTAACTTCATGTGAGTTGTGGTGTTTCCCAGGTGGCAAAGTCTAACAAGGCTGTGCTATTGAATTTAGACATAAACAGGATGCCAGAGGAGAAATGTCAGCTTTTAGACTGGTGTTCAGGTAGCTTTAGAGAAAGCACAGTTATTTTGAAGCAAGGACAGTCTTACTGTGCTGTTTCAGTCAGAAAGTTAATTTCTTATTAAAATAAGACATTCTAATGGAGGAATTTTAAAATTTCAGATTAAAGTTCAAAAACGTCCAAGCTTCATAGCCATATAGCACTTCCTATTCCTCCCTCTCCACTATGGCAGCCTTTGCTCTTCCATACCCACTGGTTCCAGTGGGTGGAACTGAATATAAAATGTAGCCAGTGTATTAACTTCAAGGCTTTTTATTCTACAAGGGAGCTCTAATTCCAAATAACATTGATGCCAACCCTTTTTTTCCCCAGGACTCAGCCATACAACACACTTTCCTCTATTGGAGCTCATCATTCCGTAACTTCAGAAATTGCAATATAAACTTTGGCTACTATGCACACTTCAACTTGAAAACACAGCAGTGATCTGGGATTTTAATTCAAGCAAATTTGAAAGTGGATTACAAATAGGATCCAGCTGCATCTCTAATAGTCGAAAGACAAATTAGCAGAACATTGGAGCTGAAAAGAACTCTGTCTTTCTTTTAGCTTCCCTCCTCCCCCCCCTTTTGCTTTAGAAGAGAATTTACATAGACCCAAAATACCATAATTAAATTGTCATTTGTTCCTTACCTTGGTAGAAGCTTTCACCAGCTGACCGCATCTCAGTTTCCATCCTAAGCATTTACCTACAGCACAGGGTTGGAGGAGGAGAGGGTTATTTCTTGTTTTAAGAAATTAGAAATCAGAGGCACGCACAGTCTGTCTGTTATAGTCTTCAGCAAACGTGTTGCCAGGCTCTACAGGTTATACATCATTAGCGCACAGAGTGTCCAGGAGAGCCCAAAGCTTGTGCAGGTGTGTTGGCAAATCTACACCACTTCCCTCCCTTTTCCCTCTCCACTGCACTTCCAACAAGCCGATACTCGAAACTCAAAGTGGCAGAATCGCAAAGAGCTCTTCTAAAGTTTGGTAACTCGAAGCTCACCCAGCAGACGTGACTGTGAGACGGCGTGTGGAACCTGGAAAGGACTCGCTGGAAAAACAAAACCATTGAGTCAAAAGCTTAGTGTGTTTTTCCATGATCATATGAAAAAAAAAAAAAGCGCATGTGTGTTTTTTAAAGCATTTTCAGATATTAGAAGTTTAGTGAACACAGAGACAGTTTCTTCTGTTTTTTTCTTTTCCCCTGCCCTTGAACTTTTGGAATGACTATAGGGAATATATTCCAGCCTGTTTTCAATGACCCATTCATATGGTGGTTTTATTTCAGCTTTTCCCAAAAGGGAACAAGCTTCATTCTATCTCTGCTCCTGGCATTAGCTGCCATTATTTGTGCATCCCACTCAGATAATCAATAAAGTGGATGGCATCTGAAAATAATTATGCACAGATCTCTTCCCTCACTTCCAAGACGGAGACAGAAGCTGGGAAAGGAGCCTTTGCATATTCAGCACTTGTTAAAGAAATGAAATATAGCGCTGTGTGTTATTGTATCCTGAAACCTGGGCATTCAGCAGCAGTTTTCTTTTGACTCTGGCCACACAGCACCTGATCACACAGCTAATCATCCTTGCTGTCTTTCCTAGTTGGGTTAGAAAAGTTGCCCTGTCTGCCTGTACTGCACGCCAAAGGGCGAGAACTGTCAGATGGGTTGCAAATGTGACAGCAGTGGCTGTGGCCGCCCCTGAGGAGGAAGGATCTAGCTGCGTCCAGGACCCTCCTTTGCTTAGGGGACAGCATCACAGTTGCATTTTTACAACCAGATGTCCTGGCCCCAAGCAAGAGAGTGGTGACAAGTGGGTGGCCTATGCAGGGTGTGGTGTCTGTCTGTAGTATGGGATGAGACTTTCCAGTGATGATTTTCAATCTTGAGCTAAAATGGCAAGGTTCTGTCTTTATACTACTCATGGCAAAGTCACCTTTAGGTGTTCGTAAGGCTGTCACTGCTAAGTGACCTGATTCAGGTTCTCCATAACCTGATGGAGTTCTACCAGCCAGGAAAGTATGTGAGTCATCTCATTTTAGAAGACTATTGTAGGAGGTTTGTAGCTTCAGCCTCCCTCCTTGCAATGGCTAAGATGAACCATTGGCATGAACCTGAGCATTTTCCCTGCAGCCTACCCAAACAGCAGCTGCGTCAGGTACCAAGGTTGGGCCTCTAACCTGAGCAGGTGGTAGAAAAAGGAGAGGCACAGATTTTGCCAGGGCAAGTTGCATCTGCAGAGTAAGGCTTTCTCTTTTTAGATCTTCAGCTCTGGAGAAACTGTGCAGTACTGTTGAGGGGACTCTATCCTGGCTGTGGCCCTAGACAATGCCACTCGTACTGATTTCACTGTTCTTTCCCAAGAGTCTCATCGTGGCCTCCGCTGAAGACAAAAAGAGAGGTGAGGTGAAGCATGGTCTGACCCAGGGTGGCCAAATATTTAATTTTCACCTTTCTTTCACTCTAGAGTCAGGAGGAATGACATGACTCTGCAGCCAGGAAAACCTGTAATGTCTGCGAGGGCTAGCAGCTGGGGACGTCAGGAGTTTGGCAGCTGTCTCCCCAGGAATGAGCTGAGGACATCAAGCAACACCCTGCTCCCAGCTGTTGGGTGCCAGCAGAGCTATTTCGCTTGTCCAGAAAGCAACAATTACAAGTGAGCAATTATTTTCTGCCACTACTAGAGGGTCTCTTCTATCTCCTGATCTAGGCAGCCAGCAGAAGTGTTTGTTCATGGCCTGCTCCATTGTCCATCCCCAGTTTTTCTCCATGGCAGTACCTTGTTTGTGATGTTATTTAAATCCTCCTGCCAGCCCTAACAATGCTTCACACAAGCCCAGCATGTC
This sequence comes from Penelope pileata, assembly GCA_013396635.1. Lineage (NCBI taxonomy): Eukaryota > Metazoa > Chordata > Aves > Galliformes > Cracidae > Penelope > Penelope pileata. The sequence goes on along the minus strand of WBMW01003829.1, from coordinate 184,092 downwards.
ACGGAATCACAGAATGTCAGGAGCTTCCAGACCACAGAAAAGCCAACCCTGCTCAGCCCAGCACTGTTTGTTGCAAAGTGTTTGCTTAGTGATTAGCTCATGCACGGACATACACAGCCGCAAATCTCTAGGTTGTCTCACAGCCCTTTCATTCAATTAAGTCTGTTGACTTAGTCTCATTTTGAGCAGTAACTGGATTTAGATAAGGCAGTGGAAACCAAAACAACAATTGTGTGATTTCTGGCCCAGCCAGTATGTAGATCTGAAGGGAATGTTTGTGCAGGCGATAACTGAGGTAGCACAGTGATTAGGACAAAGTCATTTCATGTAGGCTTCTACAAAGTAAAAACTCTCTGCGTTAAGTACAAGCACTGGCAAGAGGGAAGCAAGGAGAGCTGCTTGCCTCTGCATACTCCCTCTTTGCCCTGCTCAACGTGCTGTGCTGTCAACAGAAGCTGGCGAAGGAGAGATTGTGATCTGTCTGAAGGAGCAGTCATGGTTGGGTTGGGAGCTCCCAATGGGCAAAGGGGCTGTGCTGGATCCCAGCTGATGTAACCAAGACCACAGGTACAGAGATGTAATCATTTAGGATTTAGATTCAGATTGGATACTAGAAAAATTTCTTCTCTGTAAAGAGTGGTCAGGCACTGGCAGAGGCTGCCCAGAGAGGTGGTGGAGTCACCATCCATGGGGGTGTTCAAGAAAGGCGGAGATGTGGGACTTAGGGACAAGGGTTAGTGGGCATGGTGGAGACAGGCTGATGGTTGGAGCTGATGATCTTAGAGGTCTTTTCCAACCTTGAGGATTCTATGGTTCTATGATTCTGTGATTAGACATTTACTTTTTGTCTGCAGGAGACCAAAGTTATTCCGGGATAGTTTCTCCCCACAAGCTCAAATTTACATTCAGTTCCTTATGGGCTTGATTTACCCAACTCTAACTAGCCCTCCTCACACACATCCCTGGGAAGAGGAGATGCAGATGGCACAGACTCAACATCTCTACTCTTTAGAAGACAGGTGGCCCAGACATCAAAATCTTCTATACTACAATGGATAATGTTTCCCTGTATCAGAGAGGGAGAAGAAAGCTATTCTATTTGCAAGCATACGTTTTTGTGATGCTCTCCTGTGTCTTCTGCTGTTGAAACACTATAGTGAGAAAACATTCTGGGAAACATACATTGTTATACATTTGCCAAATGCACATTTGGGTGCATGACTTTTTTGGTCACATTCTTTTCCAGGTTACTGTTAATCTAATGTGGAACATGGTTTCTTGCCATTCCTGATGGCCTGCAGATCTTCAGCCAGATCATGGAGGAATAGTGCAGGAAAAGCTATCCAGAAGACATTACTTCCTATGCAGGTGAGGTAAGGAACACCACTAGAAAAGACAGCAAATGTATTTCTGCTTTCTCTTCTTTCCCGGAGTAGAGAGGTTTTTTTCCCAAATTATCCTTTTCCCTCTGACATTAATCTGTCACATAAAGAGCTCATTCTAGCTTATTGCTCTTTGAGAACTGCTAGTGGAAACTGAAAGGGGCACAAATACATATCAGTTGTTCAAAATGATGAACTGGGTGCAGCCTTGGAGCACATATTCCTCTGAATAGAAGAGATTCACCACTGGAAGAATGTGTTGCTTCAGAGAACTTTTCCTCCCACTTCCTCCCACCCTGCTGGCTTCCCTTTTGGGCCATGCAGCTCTTTTCCTAGAGGTAACATTGGAGGCAATGTGAAAACAGTGCTTATTGAGAAAAGTGCTGAGCTCACATGCATGCCGTGGGGTAGGGATGGGGAGGACGTGCTGAGCACCTCCAGACATCAAGCCAATATTTCATATCTCAGCTCCTGGTTCAGAACGGGAATCACACCGACCAGCCTCAGCCATGACACTATGTGCACTTACAGTCATGCTCCTTATTAGACCTTTCTATATGGAGCACATTTGCATGTGGGAAGTGGGTGTTTTAGTGCATTCAGACACTGCTCAGTATTTCCATCAGTAACTTGGATGACAGAGTGCTTTTGGCACTCTTGCACCGGCGCATGGCAAGAGCAAGAGAAGTGCATCATGCACTCTAGACTTAGTGCCTCTCTCCCCGTGCAGACACCTTCAGCCTGTGACTGCTTCTGTCACAGCTGCTGCCATTGGAAGCAGGACAAACATTAAAATTTGCTTCCTCTGGGCTGCAAGGCAATGGCTGCTGTGATCCCGTTGCCCAGCAGTGCAGGTCCCCACGACACAGCTGAGCATGAAGCTCTGCCCAGGCGTGATGGATTTGTTTCACACGTGGTGTGCAGCTCCTGGGACTAAGCAAGTGGCTATGCATGTTGTGTACACACACACACAAACACTTAATTGTTGGCAACTTAACATATATTAAACATCTTCTAGTAGTGATGAAAGATGGCATCCTCCCATGAGTTTTGCATACCTGTGAGCTAATCGGCCCTTTGTGTGAAAGCGTAGGTGGGGACTCTTCTAACAATACAAAGTTGATTAGATCATCATCTTGGCTTTAGAGGCATACTGAGGTGCCCATCCTGCTTTCAGAGCTATGAATAATCTGGTTTCCCTGCCATCTTCTTATAAAAAAAGAGAGAATGTAGTTTCAGGGCTTGGTACTCAAGCCTGTTTCTCAGTACAGGTGATGAGTAGGTATTCACCCATTATTCACTGGTATCACTCTTGGCTTCAGGTCTCCTTTGGACAACTGTTGGTATCAGAAATGATCTATATCTGACAGAAATAATTGCTATTTTTCTGCCGTTGTTTGGAATAACATGCTTGAAGATTAGGTTCGAGTGATTCACTGTCAAACTGAGGACACATCAACAGAAGTCTTTGTTGGCCACAGCTCATTTAAATGTGATGGTGGAGCAGACAGGGCTCGTACAGTAGGATAAAACAACAAAATAGACTGAAAGGTCCCACCTATGGGAGGGGAAGAGAATTTATTTTAAATGCTCTAAATAAACTTTTCTTAGATGAAAAAGAAAGTGCCTAATCACAATGCACATAGGAACCTGGCCATGGTACTGACAGTATGCTAGTAGAGCTGATAGGGGACAAGCTCCAAGTCTACCATGGGATGCTGTGGCCAGAGAGATATTTGCTGTTAGGAGAGGTGTTGAGAGCACGCTGTGTGTGGAGGTCATTCTGGCACTGGAGAGGCCCACGCCACAGATCTGCGTTCCCTACTTTGAGTAAAGATGTAAACACAGGAGGAAGTCTGGAGAGCAGCAGAACTGATAAGAAATTTAAAAAGGAAAACATGACCTGTAAGGAATTGTTTTTCGATTAGATTTGTTTAGTCTAGAAAAGACTGAGGACAGCTATGAGAGACTTCACATGTGAGGACAATAGCTGAAAGGGGCACAAAAAGATATGGCAGTCACTGGGTCGATCTGCATGGAGAAGGGCAAGATCTATGATCTATCAGATCTGTCTATCTGCTTTATGTGCAGCATAACAGAGGAGGTGAGAGTTTAGGAAAGCTCTATCCATAAGGAAAGGGAGATGCTGGAACTGATGGCTCCGAGAGGTGCTGGGATCTCCATCACTGGGAATTTTCAAGAGTTTAAAATAAAGTACAACAGGAGTGGTATAAGCACAGGCACAGAGGGATGCAGGAGGGTCTCTCCAGATCAGTTAAGCTCATTCTTCGCAGTATGCTGCTTTGACATCAGTAGCAGAAGGCACGTTGGACTGCAGTTTGGTTGGTGAGATATAAAATATGCTGGTAGGTGGGTATGTTTGCACAGGAAATGTTGATAAGACAGTAAAAATGATACTGTTGCCAGAAACAACAGCCAAAACTTTTAAACGTTCTACTTAAAAAAAAATACATTTCATAGAATCATAGAATGGTTCAGGTTGGAAGGGACCTTAGAGATCATCTTGTTCCAACCCCCCTGCCATGGGCAAGGACACCTCCCACTAGACCAGGTTGACCAAAGCCCCATCCAGCCTGGGAAAGAAATTTAAGGAAAGTGGATCCTTTTATTCTACTCCTTCATTAAACAGAAGATTTAGATGGAAAAAATTTGCAGTGAGCTCTGTAGATTAGCAGCCCAGAAAAACGATGAGACATCTGAAGTGCAGTTGCTGATGCTGGAGATGATGGTTGCTTTTTGCTATTTGGGATTAAGCAGAGATAACACATTACCTCTGCATGAGGTGAAAAAACGGGTAAAGAGACTGTCAGGGGAGCCTGGGAGTAGCTTCACCTGCAAAAAAGGCAGCACAAGAATGAGCATCCAGAAAAGCTCTGTGCAATGACTTGCCAAATGAAGAGGGAAATGGTATCTTTCACAGAGTCAAGGAAGAACTGTGGTTAAGGAATGAGAGTCAGAAACCCAGCATTCAAAAACTGCTACTTCTCGCAAGGCCTGTCCTTATAGGCATTCAGTCCAGGAAACTGGTTAGTGGGATGTGAAACTACCATATGTTTTTGCAGATGCCACAAGTACGTATGCTTTCCTTATGTATATACACTTCATACCCGCTTTTGAAAATAGGTCAAAGCCTTCCAGTCCTCCAGGAGAAAAACTCATGAGAATTTACAGATCTGTGATGCTGTGATTGATGTTTCTGGGCAGTAGTTCTGCTTTCCCCTATTGAGAATTGGAAAAACAGAGGAGAGTGCAAAGGAGATCCACACCAAAGATGAAGGCAGACACATCTGCCCGGCTGTCAGATTTCACGCCAATGAATTGGAAGAAAATTAAAAAACCCTGGCCAGATCTGGTTCTTGCTCTGGGGGTGCAAACAGGTCTGAAAAGCTCCTGCACAGGTATTTATGCTTGGCGTACAACCACACAGAAACTCCTCTTTCTCTCTGCTCTTGTCATCCCTTTAATGCAAATACGTCAAGTAAATATGAAGGAATGAGATCTTCTGGTTAAAATCATCTTGGGTTTGTATCACTTGAGTTAAGAGGTGGTTGCAATGTCCACCTCTGCCCACCACAACTCACCAGCAGCCCTTCCAAACACTTCAAGTCATAGACTCACAGCTTAAATTAACGGCGCTGCGAGAGTGGGAGGTGGGGACCACAAATGTTCAGTAGTTTTTTTCACCAAAACCATGGGAGATTTGCACCCTGAGACACCGTCCTTCTGACAAGCATGGAGGATGAGCTACCTTCATCATCACATTGCCCTTAAATTTTACTTTCCAGCACAAACAGCCCCAAACTGCTCTGGAGTAGGGGCAATACGACACTACCAGTTGGTTACACATTTCCTCTTAATACAAAGTGAACAGTGTTGTTTGTACTCTATCACTCAGCTCCAAATTACAAGCCTTATCTCACAGGAAACTCTGTAGTTTTAGAAACTTAGTGGTAAAAGGGTCATTTTTTAAATATAGTGTTTTCCAGAAAGGCTATCTGAAAAATATAGTGCTGTTCAAATCCTCTGCTTCCTTTAATGCTATTTTCAGGTTGTTTTTTTCAAATTAAACATTTGGCTTAGCAACATGCCTGAGATGTTAGATTAAAGGGACAAGGCTTGGGTTTTCCACACCGACCTAGAAATAGCTATTCCTTGGGTGGGCCAGGTGAAGTCCAGCAAGGTTATTGTCACCCGACTTCCCCCAGCTTTCTGCGTAGTGGAGAGAGAGTGACTGTGCACTTGCAGAAATATCTGGCCAAAAGCACTGGGCCACATCCTTTACAGAGGTAAAACAACATTGTCTGAGTGGTGTTTCTGGAACCATGACTATTTTCATCAGAATCAGGCCTTTTACATATGGTAAGGAAGTGGTGTAAACATCACAAAGGGAAGGAAAGATATACATGGATTGCAATCACTGAAAAAAGCTGTGGGGTTTTCCTATGTAGCTGGTGTGATTTTCTCTAAAGAATTAAAGCGTGGCTTCCCCAGCACTCTTTCCCTTTAAGGACACATGCTGAGCAGCACGTCCTGATAAGACAAGAAGCACAGAATACTGTTGTTGTGAAGACACGGGCCCAAAAGGCAAAATGTCTGGATTTTATTTGCAGTTCTGCCACAGACTTCCTGGATGATCGTAGCCAAGTTAACCAGGCCTCTTTTTTTTCAAGCAGTGTCTGTGCCCTTTCTGCATATGCATGAAGCACACGTTCACCATTCAGGGCTTTGTGCAGAAGTCCAAGAAGCACAAAGCTGCAAAGAAACACTGCCGCCCACACGCTGCCCCAATTTCCCCAGGCAGAGGGTGATGATCTGGTGAAGCTACTGAATCCCTGCCAGCAGAGCTCTGGATCCAGAAGCAGGCAAGAGCATCAGAGCAGCTGTGCTGCTCCAGATCAAAGCCCACCTCATCTGATGGTCCGTCACTGGCAGCCGATGGAGGCAAGTGCCCAGGGAGGGAAGCACAAGCAGGGCGAGCAGAGTTGGGCTTATCCATGCTGCACTTTCCCAGCATCTGGCCACTCAAGGCATGGGGACTTCTGGAGCTGTGAGTGGTTTGTATGAAGCTACCAACCCGCAAAGGAGTTGTAAACCTGGGAGCATGAGTTGTCCAGGACAAGCTTTCTGGGCATCTTGGGAATTTCAGCTTCCTTAGAGCAGGGCTCATTTCTTCACCTCTACGTCAGGCCCTCTGGGTCACGCAGGACTTTTGTAGCTGTTACAAAGGAGAGCCTTCCCATCACTGTGTCAGCTCCCCACCTCTCACAAGGAAGTGATGCTGCCTGCCAGGGAGCTGAGGCTAAACACACTGATGTTTCCTCATACCTTGGAAGGGAAGAGAAGTCTGGAGAGAATTATTGTTGTGATCTATAGGAGCTTTGCCAGCACAATGCCCTGTAATAACAGCTACTCTTCCTTCAGGTCATTAAGTTGCAATTTTTTTCATACTCTTGCTTATGACAAGTAGATCCTGAGTTTAAAGAGATGTTTTTCTCCTCTTACCTTTTTCCTGACTTCCTAAATATATTTTGCAGATTTTCGTTCTTCATGGCAGTGGATCCAAACTTCCCTGTTCAAATTGTCTCCTTTCAGATCTTCCCTCAGGGCCAAAAGGCTGTAACCAGACAACTAACATGTTTGTGCCCTGTCTCCACGGCTTGGAGAACTAAAGCACAAGGAGATCTTCTGAGAAGCACCACAAATGATGGAACTGGATTCAGAATGAAGAAAGGTCTATCTGCTCTCAGGGATGGTCTCACATCTGCTTTGTCCGTGCTCATCCAGCCATGAACAAGCTGCAATGTGGAAGCCACCGAGCCGAGTTAGGGTGGTGATGGGTCCAAGCTTTCCCCAGAAAACTTGCAGAGGTTTCATACATCTGCGCTCTGGATGGTGTTAACATGGCTGCACAGCCTCAGCCTGGAGATGGCTTTTGTCCAGTTGGCGAAGAAGGGGACTGGGTTGACAGGCAGCTGTTTGCATCGGCAAGTGTAGACATGCCCAAATTCTCTCTTCTACTACTGGAGGGTACTCACATATTACTGTGATGAGGGCAGTCTGAGAACCTGTTTAGACCAGAATATGGTTTTCAGTGGCAGTTTTCTGGCTGATTAATTGAGTGACTTTGTGCAAGTCTCAACTTGCTGTTGCCCTATCCAATAAATGGGAATAGCAGCATTTGCCTCCCTTCGTAAAACACTTTGAGGTCTATGGATAATCCTCCTCCTTCTTCCCACCCATGATGATGGGACCAAGTGGAATCTTACGACACATTGAGTTTCTGTGGTCTAGCATTTGCTAAGCATTTGAAAATGACTCTTTGGCTTGACGTCTGTGAGCGCCATGTGATTTCCCATGGAAGCTCCTAGTTTAAATCAGGTCACTACACAACAAAAAGTGCATGAGATTAGGAGAGAAACTGAAGTAGTCATCAGAACTCCACAGATCCATGATGACCTAAGTGTCCTGCCTGAGGCACCCTGCAAGCAGTAACCACACATCAGTAATCTCATCAATAACCCACAACATTTTGTGGTTCAAAGGTTTGCAAAGATTTAAGAGCAGAAAATTCTAAGCATGAGAAGATTACTCCTGAACACCTCTGTCCATTACCCAACGAACTGTGTATGCAGTACACAGCAGTGAACTGTGTATGTTGACACAACTAGAGAAAGACATCTTAGGGATTTAGAGATGTTCTCACAACATAATGTTCAACAGTTTGAATTCAAGGACACAGTGCTGCTGTGGACAACTGATTTTTAGGACACATTTTCTTCTTTCTTTGGGTATTCCTTGACCAGGGATATTTTCTCATATACTGAATGTAAGTCTGTTCTTAGATCTCATCCCTAGCAGATCCTAAAAGGATGCGTTACTGAGGTTTTGCTCTTTTTCACAGTGACCTGGAAGAAAACCTAAATCATTTCAAATAAACCTTACAGATGAGTTGGGAACAGAAGAAGAGAGTAATAGGTCACAGATACACAGAGATCCACCCGAAAAACACTGCACGGCTGTATGAGCCTTAAAGAGCTTGGAAACCATCAGAAAATCATACCGTGTGCCTTGATCTAATGAGCTTACAGAAGAGAGGCTAAGGGATGGCTTGATCATAATCTCTAAGTGCTCACAAGAGGAAGAGAAATGTGAAAATGCAGATGACGCAGAAACCCTATAGCTGAAACTTAAGCTGAACATTTGTTACTTTTTTGTGGGGTGGAGAGGTGGCAAGCAGGAGGAATAGCTAACTTCAGAGCAATGCTCCAAGGCTTCTTTAATAGCTCCTGTAGTCCCCAGACAGGTGGGGGCAGGTGTTTAAAAATGTAAGCTGTAGTTCAAAGAGGAATCAACTGGAGGGTGTTCAGTAGTCTTTGTGACATGAGGTACCAGATTATGTGATCTTCCATTGTCTTACAGTTAGTGAACCAGTTAGTGTTCGGGATTTCTTCAGCCACAGTAACATAAAAGACTCTGTCTTTACATCTTACTGTGCATTGAGCAGAATTAGTAAGGGTGAAAGTCTTTTGAGAAGGAATAGCATTTAAAGACTCTCTCAAATCCAAATACCTTGAGCTACTTGAGTTAGCTTTTATTTTTTTGCCTCTTATTGCCTCCTTTGCCTCTACTATGTCATTATGTGATGACAACATCAGAGTTACCTACTAGCATTTCTTCCTTTAAATCAGAAAAAAAAGCAAGTAACATAAAAAGAGCCCATCACAGAGTGCAGATAAAAGGCTGCTCTATGAGCTGCTGGGATTTCCCAGAGCAGTGCTTAGGGTCTGCTTCTTGGATTGAGGACAGGGATACTCAGCACCTGGCTGGACTGGACCTAGTGGCTGCGTATTTCATGAGACCGATCAGATGCCATCTGTCCGTACACAAGCCATGTTTTACTTATAAAGTAATTTACATTGCATGAGCTATAATGTACATTTTCAAAGGGGACCCTCCTTAAAAACATTTTGTTTAATAAAATAACTTAATTAGAAGAGAGCTTCTGGCTGATGTGGTTGAGGCTGTGATAATTTTTCCTTCTCAAATCATTTTCTCTGTTTATTATACTTAATTATAGTGTAATTATGTATCCATCCTCTAGGCAAATTATGCAATCAGAAAAGATGAGTGGTTCATTCGCCACTGCATTTGGGACCAGTGTTTACATCCCTAGTATAAAATATAGGCATTATTTCTATTATTTATAGTATATACACATATGCATACATACAAAAGATGTTTCACACAGAATGAAGCATCAGTGTAAAAATGTTATTGACAGTCATTTTGACATCATCCACCTAATTCATTTGTGGCTTGCTAGTAATAAAACCATCCAAAGCTCGGAGTAATAAAATCTTTACACCCTACCAGGGATTTTCTCAAACACAAAACTTGTGCAGCTGAGGAACATAGAAGTTCCTCAATTTAGCTTTAATTCTGGGGAGTGGATAATTACTACTTCTAAGAGCATTGCAATTTCTTATTTTTTGGCCAATATTTGTTAGCACAGCAAAGAGAGAAAGGAACCCCACAATATTCGGTTATGGGCTGTAGATTTCTGTTCAAGTCATGGGTTCAGACTAACCTTTTTGTCCTGTGTGCTTCATGAATTTTCCACCCATGGCAGCATTGACTTTTAAAGGCTAAGCTATTCTCCCTCTTGGTTTTCTTGATGGGAGTTGACAGTTTGTGCTTGAGCATAGTGAAAGATGAAGCCAGATGTCTGACTCTTGAAAAATTTATTGAGATTGATGTTTTCTCCTTCCCTGGCCAGCTTGCAGCACAAAGTCCAACTGGATTCCAACCTGGCAAATTCAACCCCTCTTCATGTGCTTATTTTGCAGAGATTGGGCTGTTCACACCAATGGAGCAGGAGGGGATGAAAATGTGAAAATTCAGCCCAGTTCTGTTGGCATCAAGTGGACATGTTTATTACAGCTGACAGGTGAGCTATCCGTGCAACATGGCAATCCTGCCTGTCACCGGGCCAACCCTACAGCTGATGGAAATCTGAATAACTATTTGATCTACCCCATTTTCCCTGTGCTGGGGAGCTGGTCCTACCTCTCCTGTTGTCGCTCTTCAGCACAGTGCTCTCCATGAGTGTCTTGCAAACACACCTCTGCAGGAAATAAAAGGCCTTGACGTGGTCTAGCTTCCACCTTGTTCCCTGCAGGCAAGCTGGTATTATTAAGAAGAGCCAAAGTTTCTCAGCTGCGTAGGCAAGATTGAATTTTGCCACACCACAGTGAAGGGCCAGGACCTGCCTGGGGAGCGGTGGGAAGGTTGAGGTAGAGATGGGCTGGCACAACTGGGCGGGAACAGCTACGAATGTGGGACCAGGGCAGTGGGGTAATGGAAGAGCTGGAGGTGGCATTCCCCACATGGAGACAGAAACCAGGAGAGGAGAAATAAGATGATTTCTGATCATCCTCACCAGCCCTGCAGCTCCCCTGTGCAGGCAGTTGCCTCGAACACCCTTTCCATCTCCTCACCCTTGAAACACAACCACTGCCCCATTTCTCTCCCTGGGAGAGGGAAAGATGTTACCCCTAGCCTGCCTGGGACAAAGCTATGGAATGAAGAATCAATGCCCGTATCCAGGTGGATATGTTGTGGTAACCTAAGATCCAACAAAAGTTCAGGAAGATTTTCAGAGCCACCAAGCTTTCCTGAGTGGGTACTGTTGCTCCATCTTGACTGGCTGACCCACCAAAGAGCCACCAGTCTGTGGCGTTGGCTGGGAAGTCCTTGTGCACAGGAGGTAGGACATGTGCTAACTGCTCCAGGTCTGCAAGTATGCAGCAGCTGTGCAGAGCACCGAAGGACCGCAGCCACTGACTCAGTCCACAGTGAGCAGGCATGTCCCCAGAGTGGGATGAGTTGGGAGTAGTAGGTATGTCAGATGTTTTTGTTTTTTTCCTGATGTTATCCCCATTTTCCCAGGTCCCAGCTTCAGACAGTTGTCTGCCGTCCGCTTTGGCCAGACACCAAGACGCTAGCAATTGGCTGGCATTGCTGTCATGAGCAAAGGTACAGCACTATGAGCTGTCTGAACCTTGTCAGGCTTTTCCCGCAGTGATTTTGCATGGCATGAAGGCTGGGATTCAGAGGATGGCTCTCTGGCTGATCGGCCTGCTGCCAGAGGAGGATTTGTCCATTGCAGTCTCACTTGCTTTTTGGGAGCGGCCTGAAAGGGGAGGTTTGAGACGATATTTGTTGGTGTTTTTCTGTTCTTTGTTATGAAATCCTTGATTTTCTCATGCCTTGATTTTTGGAGTATATGTCTTAAAAAGCAATATGACAAATACCTAGCTCTTAGGTAACACTTTCCACCTGTAAGTCTGTATGGAAAGAATGCTGTATTTCACTCTATCTGCGTGACGGGGATGCTGTGATGCAGTCTGGTCAGGCAGCGTTCTGAAGGCAGGGCTCAGAGTAGGAGTCAGACTGCTAAGTCCTCCATCCCTGCTGTCCTTTCTTAGTTTTGCTTCCCCTTGCTTTCCTAGAGAAAAATGAAAGATGGGAAAATGAAATCGAGATTGTGACCTCTGGCACCTGCGCAAACGGTGGCTGAGCTAGGTCCAGTATTGGCTGCTGGTTCTTAAGGACCTCTTAATACAGAGTGAACTGCTTCAGAAAGCAGCCTAAGAGCTGGTAACCCACAGCTCTGAGTGAGAACAAAGGTCACCATTCCTGATCTGAGATTTAATGAGCTGGATTTCAGTTATCAAAAATCGAGGCTCGTAAGGGAAGCCTGACATTTTTATATCTTGCACTACTCCAGTGAAAGCTGCACCCAAGATCAGGGAAGACAGAAATTATACGTGGGAATGAGATCCGTGTGATACGCTTTTAGAAGACTTTGGAGGATCATCTAATGCACAAACCAAAGCCAGGAGTGGCTTGTTTTGATGTGTGGACCCATGCTGTTGTCAGTGAAACGAAGTCCGTGCATCCCAGACTTGCAAATCCTGTTGGCGCATTTGCACAATTGGTATGAAGCGGGCTGATCTAGCTTACGTGAGAAATTGTCTTTCCTGTACATGCTCTCAGGACGTGTTAATATTGTGCTGAGGAACTCTGTTCGTGGGCTAGGATTATTGTGTGAAGAGCAACATGGTTGTGTGGTGGAGAAAATACTCTTATCTCCATCCTCAAGACCTGTATATCTGTGCTGCAAACAAACTCAATACCGAGAGGGCTTCCAGACAGCTAGTGTTGGGCAAGAGAGGATGCCTGGGATGCCCCAGCCCCAGAAGTCTGGCCAGAGCTCAGCACACACTGAGTTTTGTGCTCCTGGAGGAGGCATCACAACAGTATTGGAACTGTCATAGTTAAAGCCAGTGGAAGTAGCTTTCCATTCACCTTTTCTGTTTTCTTGTTGGCATGCCATTATGTCATGAGGAAGCAAGTGGCTTCAAACCAGGAAGAATATTTGAATGTTTTAGGCAATGGGATTTACTTCATTTTAGCTCATGCACCCCCACCGTTCCTCCAGCTGTGAGACCATGTGGCAGCACCTGCAGCTACAGAGGAGCAATCTGAAAGCTTCTTGTAAATGAGAAGAAAAAGGGGGCAAAATGGGCTTTGTCTGGGTTTATTAAACTTGTGTTTTTAAGCCACCTCTTCCTGTCTCAGGCTGCAGAACCCAAACCCGGCTGTTAGAAATTACTGCTCCAATTGTGATTGGGTTCATGAGTCTTTCTGCTCCATCTCATAGGCAGAGCTGACACCTTTCACCTCTGGAGAAGGTTTGAACAACAGGCATCCAGCTGAAATCCCATGTCACCAACTAGAAGCAAAACACACCTTTTAATCAGCTATGGGATGTGTTTCCCAAATGCTCTGCTATCTCTGGTGCCCTCTACTTTGTGAAACTATTACTTTGCATAATAGAGGGGAGAGATGTTTTGACCATCTGGTAGGCAACGTCGTGTATAATTTAGGTTGCTTCACTCACTCTCCCATCAACAACAGGAAAGTAGATTCCTTCTGGCTTCCCTTGGTCTGTTAGCTCTTTGCTACAAATGCAAGGTCAAAAGCAGCTGTGGAGCAGTAAACCGTATCCTGAAGTGGGCTGCAAAGTTTTGAGGGATGCCCCTGCTTGTGGGTGAGACTCCTTCACAACCAGGTCATTTCCTGATTCTTCATGAGCAAAGGGGTCAAGAACACAGTAAATCCCTGCCAGGAAAGGACAGCTGGTATCACTGGATCTACAGATTCCCCTTTCCTCTCACAAGGGACCCTGGTTCCTCTTCAGCAAAGCTTGAGGACAGGGATGACATCATCACAAGAGCTAGTGCCAGATTCTGCACCTGGGACAGGGCAGCCCTGGCTGTATGTACAGACTGGGGGATGAGAGGCTGGAGAGCAGCCCCGTGGAAGGGGATCTGGGGGTTCTGGCTGATGGCAGGTTGAATCTGAGCCAGCAGTGTGCCCTGGAGCCAAAAGGGCCAACTGAGCCCTGGGGTGCACCAGGCCCAGCGCTGCCGGGCGAGGGGAGGGACTGTCCCCTCTGCTCTGCGCTGTGCGGCCTCACCTCCAGCACTGTGCACAGCTTTGGGTGCCACAATATAAAAAGAACATAAAGCTGCTAGAGGGCATCCAAAGGAGGGCTACAAAGATGGGGAAGGGTCTGGAGGACAAGATGTGTGAGGATCAGTTGAGGCCCCTTGGCGTGTTGGGCCCAGAGCAGAGGAGATGAGGGGAGGCCTCATGGCGGCTGCAGCCCCTCACAGGGAGTGGAGGGGCAGCGCTGAGCTCTGCTCTCTGGGGACAGTGACAGGGCCCAAGGGAACAGCACAGAGCTGTCAGGGGAGGGTCAGGGGATGTTAGGAAAAGATTCTTAACAACAGAATTACAGAATCATTAAGGTTGGAAAGAGCATCCATCCATCAACCCATCACCACCATACCACTCTACCAGAGGGCGGTGGGCATGGCCCCATGCTGCTGTAGTTCAAGGTGCATTTGGACAGTGCTCTCAGACATAGGGTTTGGATTTTAGCTGGTCCTGTGTGGAGCCAGGACTCCATGATCCTTGTGAGTCCCTTCCAATGCAGGATATTCTGTGATTCTATGATTCTGTGATCAGGGCATCTCTCTCTGGGGAAACATCATCAAAGTCAACATCCCTGCATTCATCTAAGCAGCTCCCCTTTGAGCACACAGCAGGGCAATTTCTACAGGAGCTACTTCAATCCCAAAAGGGCTCTCATCTCAGTGACCAGGCCACTTGTTTATCCCTGTTGGTGGCCTTCTCAGACAGAAAAGCTACCAGGAAACCTGCACCAGGGAAACTACCATTTGTTGCTATTCCTCTATGTCAATTACTTGGGCCTATCCAGACCTGCACTCTTGTTTATCAACTCTTGGCAAGCACAGTGAGGTGGTTAAGGCCCTGATGCTGAAGTTTATGGCTTAAATCAGTGGGATTATTCATGAGGTCAGAGATAACCATGTGCTTTTATACTTGGCTGTAATGGCGTCTAAAGCTGACAGCTAGGAGTCAAAAGCTCTGAGTCACTGGGTCCCTCCTCTCCTTCCTGTGTGACCAGTCTACCTGTGTCTGCTTCCTTGCCTGCCACATAAGGAGGATGACAACCGCTTTTATCTGATGGTTACTTTCAACTGGCCCTAAAAGCCTCTTTTGGCCTGATGAAAATTCAGTAGAAGGTGGAATAGCGCAGAAGAGACAGCAGGACATTTAACTAATGAAAGCACCGGAGCTCAGGAAAGCAATAACATCCTTTCTTCCTCCTCATATTCCCACACAGGTTATTTAGAGATTGCTGCAAATTTTGGTACGAACAGGGAGAAGTGGAAAGCCGTAAAAAGGCTGAGACAAGTCCCTCCGAGCCAAAGGAAAACCCATGTGGTGTGGAGGTTTGGGTGCCCAGTGCAGCAGATTGCTGCGCCAGCAGGTTCCCAGCAGTAGCTGCACCTTAAAAGAAGTCTCATTCAATTAAAAACCATGACCTTGATTCTGCAAACCTCTTCTTTACATACGTAGTTTGTAAAACAAAAAGATGCGGAAAAACCAGAGAGGGAGAAAGAGGCTGAAAGAGAGCCGACTGCACACATTCTGTGCCCCAATATACAACAGTTCCCCGTGGAAGTGAGACTTCGACATTTGGCATGTACACCTCTGCTTGGATAGTGTGAAAAGCTGCGTGCAACATTGTACACAGCTGCTGTATCCGTGTGAATATGCAAGACTGGAACCCCGGAGAGGAACTGCGGGCGTCCTCCCAGCTGCCCTGAGCTTTTGCAGGCATTTGTAAATACAATTGCTCTCACTTTCCATTGATAGAAATCAAAAAGCAATTAAGAATCAAGCTCTTCAAATTGATTGGTCTCCTGAATTTGAAACATTTTTCATTCTTTGGCTGGTATCACTGCCTAGATTAGATTATTTTCTTAAAGGCGAGATTAAAATAAACAGTATTTATGGTTTAATTATTTGAATGACTAAGAAGTTCCAGCTTTATTTTAACTTCACAGAGGACCAGGAGATGTTTTTAATGATATGTTTTACTCCCTTAGAATCTTTCATCCAAGGATCTCAAACTGCTTTTCAAATAATTAATTAATCCTTGTACCTTTCCATCAGACAGTTTTATCTCTGACATTACTGATGGGTAAACAAAGGCACAAAGGCGTCAAGACACAAACTGCTTTGCAAATATTAGTTAATTAATCCTTGCACCGCTCCGTGAGACTGTTACTATCTCTGGTATTACCAGTGGGTAAACTAAGGCACAAATATGCAAGCAACTCGCCTGAGGCCGTGCAGGTGAGTCAGTAGCAGAGCTGAGAATAGCATATGACCAGTCTTAGCTAATTGTTTCTAGCAAGTACAACACCATGCTTCAGACAAAGGACACTGTAAGACCCTGCATGAAGCACAGCTGAAACCAGCTGGTTTCTGAAAATGCTCCCTCCACTGCAATCTCCATTTGCCCACTTCAGTCTGCAGCTTCTTTTGAACTCTTAATGGCTGGTGGAAGCCGATGTAACTATGATGATAAATAGTTGTTTGGAAGTATCTGGGGAGTTTTCAGATCCTCCAGTGATGGGGAGGATCTGCACAATCACTGCATAGATGCTTCTCCATGCAGGTGGCAGCTCCAAGCCAGCAGCACGCAGATTTTTCTTTTATCCCTCTACCAAACCTGCATGGCACTCTCCAGCCAGGAAAGCTCCAGCCTTGGCCAGGCACTGGAGCTGCAGGCACAGAGCGATGCCATTGCTCCTTTTCTCCGGCCAAGCGTGTGCCTGCAGGCAGCAGTGGGACAGCTGGGCTGGCCCCAGCATGCTGACATGAGACGTGGCAGTGGGTTATTTTTAAGGGCCCATGCAGGAGGTGTCTGGAGGAACACAGAAACACTTCAGGCCATGGCCCCTCACCAGCCAGCAATGCTGTGCTTCCTTGCACAATTCATCGCCTCAGACTTCAGCATGTATCCATCCCACAGAGAAGAGCTCTTTGTCCTCTCCATGAAGAAGAGGAAAAGCAGGGAAGCTGAAGAGGCTCACTGCCCTCAGGAAAGGTCTCTCCCTTCTACCAGCTATAGCAATTTTCCAAGCAGGTACCTGAACCCTCACCACGTGCACATCCCAGCTGAGCTATTTCAAACGTGGGCTTGGCTTCATCAAATGCAGTCTCATTTCCACATGAAAGGGCTGGAGGAATATGAAGCCAGCTCATCTGTATTGATAAGAATTTGGCATTGCTTTCCCCCAGTTATCTTAGCTTTTCGTGTACATGAATCACAATGCATCAACTGGGAGCAGGGGGATGCATCTTCTCAGTTGTCTTTCCCTGGGCTCAGGCAATAATCCAGCTGTGTTGGGTTTTTTTTTTTTGCTGTTGTAGTTTTTGTTTTGCTGTTGCTTTTTCCAAACTTCCTTTTCTCAAGTTCCACTCCACCGGAGTCTGATCGCTCCCTCCCCTCTGCAATTTGGATGGCTCATCCTTCTTGCTACAGCTCTGATGCAAGCGCTGCGCTGCCGTGCTTGCCAAACCTGGCATGAGTACCCACTGCTAGTCTAGACACCAGTCTAACTGTAGCACTAATGCTAGGGTTTAACAGACTGATCTCGGCGTTTGTCATAGCTCTGCCCACGGTCATCACTTTGATCTTTATCCTTGAAAACCACAGCCATTGACAAAGGTAAAATGAATTTCTGTCTTTGAAAGACTTTGATGGCATTCCCTTGTTTTGTTTCATTTTTTTTCCTCCTCGTATTTGTTCTTCCAGCGGAACTTCATCATAAAGCTTCTGGTTACAGCTGCAACGCCAGGACCAGCTACAGTCTGTTCTTTCTTTCTTCCTGCTGTACAGCCTTTTAAAAATCTACGGGGGAAGTCCTGGGACACTTCTGAGACAAACTGCCAGTGAGTGTAATGTAAACTTTCATGGAAGTCAGCAACAGAGGGCCCTCAGGAGTTGTCATCTTGAATAGGGCCAGGTGCCAAAAGTGGGAGAAAATGAGGACTATTTGATATTAGATTTCTGGTTTGAAATCTGCGCTCTGCCAAGTACTATTATGTGCCTCCATGCAGTATCTAGAGGTTGAGCTGAGACAAGGGCCTTCTATTAGACGTTGTATAGACACGTTGTAAGAGATTGCCTCTGCCTGGAGGTGTTTATAATTTAAATAAACACGATGAGCAAATCGAGTGTTGCTAGCTCCATCTTCTAGATGGAGAAGTGAAGGAAAGGAGTGTACACACCTTGTACCAAGGTCACACAGGGAACCTGAATTCATCATAGGGCTCCAGGTTGCCTTCACGACAGCCGGTGACAGTGTTGCCTTTGCTGATGAACTATTTGACTCCAAAAGCAATGGCAGGGCTCTCAGCACGCAGCTAGCAATGCCTCTTGTCTCGAGGATTTATGGCTCTTTTCCCTGCTTTGAGCTGCAGGATTTGGCTTGCTGAGGGGGAATGCTACAGATCTCTTAGCAGCTCAGCCTCTGCTAGAGAACAAGCAGCTTTTGAGCCAGATCTTTTTTTTTTTTTTCTTCGAGGTTATAAAAGCCAGTTGTGAGATATCTTATCCCTTTGAATTTACTGTAGGAAACAATCTACAGGAGGAGCCTTCAGCAAGGTACTTGCACCAACTTTGATGTAGGAGCACCCATGAATTTCAATGAAAACAGACGAGGTGGTCCTTCCATGGGGCCTGAGAGAAGAGCAGGAATTTAAAGAGCTCAAGTTTAATATCATGCACGACGTAAAAGTAAATAAACTCAATAGGGAAGACTTTGATTATAGGATTTACACAGTGCATTATTTGCACATCTGTAAAAATCTTCCAAGGACCAGCACACAGTCAATGCCAATGGGACACAGCAGCTGCTGGAGTGCAGGGCAGTACCCCGGTGAATTGCAACAGTGCAGGGAGTGGAACTCCAGAGGATTTATTGAAGATAGCAAAGCTGAAAGCCCTGACAGTGATATTCCATCACACCGCCCATCCAGAACATCGTTCAGGGTATCCAGCCCATAGCTCTGAGAGGTCGCTTGTCGGAACAGGTTGTGTTACGCAGACAAACAAATCTGCCATGAAAGTGGCTGGTGCAAAATGAGCTGGCTGAAAGTTTTTCTGTTCTTGTATATAAATACCGCACAAACACTTCTATACACAGCAAATGAAAATCTTTGTATATAGGTAGTGTATCTATTTCAGATAGCAAGAGGCAGGTATTTTATACTCACATAGATATATATTCCCAACATCCATAAAAATGTGTTTTCCTGTTTTTTCCAACCACTCCACCAACTGATTCACAGATGCCAAATGTTGACACAACATGTTAAAGAGAAATGCTGACAGTTTTCCATGGACAGTTTTCTGCAGTCTCGGAGAAGCTCTACTCAACATTTCTTTGGAGATTCAAAGGAATTTGATTAACATTTTGCTGTTGCCCATTTCTGACTATTCTGATTTCAGTGAGGACTGGAGGAGCACTTGATGAGTACGGCTCTTTTGTTATTTACAGCCTCGTCAAAACGATGAAGTAGCAGGATTCTCCTCAGAGAGCAATGTATCACAACATTTTTCAAGATGATTTCCAAATCAAAGATGACTTCCAAGGAACAGCAAGGATGTAATCCTGGAGCCCATCAAGTCGATGGCAAAAATCCCATTTTCTGCATGATATTCTTAATGGAGCCTCTGAAACTTTGGAGCTTCATATATTATGGCTAAAAGGTCCTGTCCAAATTCAGCATCTGTGAGCCCTACAGAGGCATGACCCTAAGAAGAAGTGATGAAAAATATCTATTTAAAAAACAAATATCCCCATTTATAATGACACCAAAGGGAAAATGGAGAATTTAGTACTTAATATTGACACCTGCCACTTGCAAAATCTCTCCACTGCTAGAAACAAGTATCCGTGAGAGTTTGGAAAATTTTGGTTGCTCACTTTTTCCTCCTTTGCTTCCATTTTGCTCACTGGTAGGTCTGTCCAATAACAGCACTGACACTGCTGAAATGTCATGATGAACTTTGTTCATGCACGAGTTCCAGGTGAGATGGGAGTAGCTATAATTCTTAGCAAAAACAAAATGAGTATTTACCAATGTTTTTGGATATAGTTGTTATGTCCCAGGCACAGAGATTAGTCAGAGCATCCATAAATATCACTGTCATTGAAATCTGATTTCCAAATTGTTTGCTCCAAATGCCCACCAGCTGTGAAAACCCTGCTGAGCTTTGGCTGCTGGGCTATAAACTCCTTCTGGGCTTTGCTCCGTGCCTGGCGCAGTGGCTGGGTGAACATGTCAGGAGGGGAAGCAAGAGGCACATCCAACACAGTGGATTGCCTGGTAGGAAAAGGTCCCCACTGTACATCACGTGGCACAGGCCACCTCCCAGGCTTCATTCCCATTGTCTCAGACTGTGGTCAGCCTGGGAGGGTCAGTGCCTAGGGTGACCGAGCAGATGTGGAGCTGGGTAAGCCACTCAATACAGGTATCATAAATGGTCAGGTTTTTACTCTTTCTTGAGTGCCTCTGTTAGAAACTGAGCTAGACAGTCTTGGTCCCAACACATATGGAAGTTCTGATGCTGTCACATGAAGAAAATCCAGTTTCTCAGAAAAAGCTTCAGAGCCAACCCAAATGTTTATCAATTTACACTATATTAATGCAAACAAAATCAATGCACTTCACGGCAAATCTGTTACTGAGTTTTACTAAAATTAACTGATGTTCCTACTTGCCTAATTTCTACCTGGTAGGCTTTGGTGGGCTTTTCCAGTGATGCTTTTTGGTGAAGGAGAGGGCGTTTTTCAATTGAGTGAAACATTTTTCCTCCAGAAATGTTCAGTTTCATCGAAAGATTTAGAGTTTTCAGTAGGAAAAAGCTAAGAACAGCAGCTGAATTATTCTGAGTGAGATGCTTCTTCAGTGTTCCACTCCCCCAACACCTCAAAACAATACAGAAGTAACATATTAACCAAAAGAACAAAATCCATCCGTGTCATCAACAATTTTCCTAGGGGAGAGAAGTAGACCCTGGTTGCTTTCATCAGTTACTACTTATGCTTAAATGTGGTTTTAATCCAGCTCTGACCCCCATAGGTGGCTGCTTTGGAGAATCCCAAAGCCACACGGGGCTGGACTCCGAGTTGAGCTCATACTCGGAGCAGACTGTGACAACTCAACACTAGGCATTAGTAATAGTAATATGCTTAAAGCCTATTGGAACCTATGTAAACCTCAAATTAGCTCAGCTGAGCTGGAAATGCCACCAACAGTGATTGTCTTAGAGCTGTATGTGAACGTGTAGTCAGATGCAGGCTGGGCCAACACAGGAGAAAGTCTGCTGGCTGTGTAAAACTGAACATAGCTCAGCATATTGGGGTAAAGGAACGTCCAGCTGAATGGCACCATTTAAGCCTCAAAGGAGAGCCCAAGTGCCAGTCAGTGCCAGGAGCTGAGGAGCACCCATGGAGGAGGGTACAAAGGTAGCACTGATGGTAGCACTTGGCTTGGCTCCCACAGAGGTCACAGCTGAGTCCTCTGTTAACTTTCCCCCAACACAGCATTATTGAGAATTATGCCAAGCCGCTCAATAGTAATGCCTCCCTCCCTCCCATAGACCTTTCATGAGAAAATATAAGTATTTGACATCCCAGCCGTAAGCAAAGACAGTCAAAGGCATTGTTATCTCTGTTATAAGCTGGAGAACTTGGCTTTTAGTATCCCAACGTCCTCCTCCTGCAAAGCATGTGGGATGGTATTCATCTATTGATGCACAAGCCTGCAAGTTTTGTCTAAGCAAAGGCAAGAATGACACCCAAGTTTCTGGTGGTATGTCCTGGGCTCAGCAATGAAAGACTCCATCTGGAAATGGAAGTAACTGGTATAAATGCATCCACTGCACTTAAAAACATTACTACAAGGGGAAACTCTCATTTATTACCATTTCATTATCAGTATCCTTGCAGAGCTGAATTTCCTGTGCAAACACATAGCAGCCTGGTTCAACCCAACCAAACCTTAGCTGGGAAAGTTGTTCTCATTCATCTCTCTGTTTATTTTCCAGCTTCTATCCTATCGGCTCAAATGAATCAAGGTGGGAGGAGGTGAAGCAATTGGAATGGGCAGCTTTTAAGGCTGCACTGAGTATAAGGTAAGAAAATATCATAAATTTTATTTCATGCCTTCTTGCCAATTGTTAGAAATGTGCAGTCCATATGAATTCATATAACAAGGAGGGAATGTTGGGAAAACCAATAAAGATTTTGTGGTCTTAACTATAATGAATGTAGTTTGATATAGAGTCTGTTTTTCACTGCATGGCAAAATGAATCATAAAATACTGGACCTTGAAACTCCTGCATTTTTTAACAATAGCCTGGGGACAGTTTACAGTGTAATGAATTGTAATTAACCCACCTTCAAAATCTTTTATGAGTATTTTGCCAATTAGCTTCGCATGCTTGCTAATGACTCATGGCCAGTGCATGTCTTTACAGAGCAGGCTTTTACAGCACACACTAGCCTGTTAAGTCAGCAGAAGTATGCAGGACGGTGAAGTACACACAGGTAAGACCAGCCAGTCCTAGCAATGCACATATTTCAACATTCAAAGAGCTTTTGCTGTTCTCTCAGACCCAAAATAACTGTAATAATGTATAGCAACGTCAAAAGGCTTTGGTTTCCAAAGGATTGCAAGGAATGCAAAGGGCTCAAGTCCTGACATCTGTTGTTACTTAGTACTAACATATATAATGCTGCTAATTGCTGAGCCATCTTTGTTTTCCTTACTTAGCACTAGGGTTAGAATTATTTTATTTTTGTGGTTCATGGCTTCCTGCCACTTGCAACACAAAGTCCACTCTAAAGAAAATAAAACAACTACCAGGCTGCCTACTAACAGTGTGTGGAGGGCTGGGGTTGTTTCTTCCCCCTCTTCTGCTTTATTTTTTTCCTTTTGAATTTGAGGGGATTAAGTGGAGACATGCCCCAAAGAGAACCAGCGGAGCTGGGACCTGACCAGCATCGCACCCAACAGCTGTGTGAAGCAGTGTCCTGACTCCTGGCATAGCCTGGAGCAGATTTGGAAGAAGAAGGCTCAAGGAGGAGGTATGGCATGATCCCTCCCCAGCTGTACCCTCCTTGCTCCAAGCAGTCCGTGGTTTATGGACTTCCCAAAGCAGAGGCTGCCTCCAGACCAGTGTGTTTTAACAGCCACCCATGGATCTATCCTCCCCAAATTTTTTTGATCCTTTTCTCAAGCCATTTATAACTTTTGGCCTCCGCAACATCCTGTGGCAATGAGTTCCACGATTTAATTATGCTTTGCATGAAAAAGTACTTCCTTGTGTTGGTTTAAATCTTCTTGCATGAATGCTTTGTCGAGTCCCCTCTAGCTCATATGAGAAGCCATGGACAACCATTTCCTACTTGCCTTTTCCTATGTGTCATTCATGATCAGACAGACCTTTACTGTACCTCCTGCTTCTATTGTCCTTTTCCACCCTGAATACTCCTCACCTACTTAGTTTCTCGTCTTTATGGAAGCTGTTTCCCATTTCTCCTCATCCTGAATGCTTTCCTTTCTGTGTTCTCTATTTCAGCACAACCCTTCTGGACTTAGGTGGCCAGAAAACCCACTATCGACACAGTTTCATCGAGGATTGCTATAATGATGCTTTTTGATTTGCTCCTGCTGCTTTGCCAGGTAATTCTTAACGTGATAGTTGTCTCTTTTGACGTGATTTGAACAGTATTTGCAGAGGACACCACGCTCTTTTCGCTGAATGTTACGTTTAGGGCTCATCTTTGCTGAAGTATAGTTCTGCGTGTTGACACTGCACTACATCCCTCATTTTATTGCCCAGTCACTCAGGATCATGAACTCTTTCGGCAGTGCTTTGCGGCCAGATTTAGTTTTACAATGCTGAATAATTTGCATCATCTGCAAAATTTCTCATCTCACTGTTCATCCTTCTTACCAGGCTATTTATGAATATGTCTGAACACTATCAAATTAGTGTTTCAACGACTTCAGTTCTAAGTAATGCACAAAAACCTTTCTCTTGCACAAAGACGTGGCAGATGTCCTAGCATGAAGCCCTGAGGGGACCCAGCAGTAACGTCACACAGTTGTGAACAGAGCTTTACACCCCTCTTCCAGAAAGACGTCTTTTAACTTGTTATTACTCCAGGAAAGAGCTTTCTTTTCTCATCCCTTATCGTGGAGCCTTGATGCAGATAGTTTTTAGGCGTTTGTGTTTATTGGCATGACTCTCCCAACTCCTCTGAGCATGTTATCAGTATGGAGCAGTTAAGCCGTGGAAATCACCAATAAGAAGTCCCATCTGGTGTGTCAACTATTTCACTCCACAGCCAGAGTTACGTCATTTGTCAGCCTGCTATTTTTAATAACTGTCCAATCATCTGTCCCTAGTGGTCACAGTTATGCTGAAAACCATGCAGACCATCAAACAGAGGGACCTCAGGTTAGTAAGAAAGACTTTGCTCTGCATGAGCTCTTCTTCATGCTCCACGAATGGAAGGGAAGCCCATGTCAGAGCAGAGCAGTATTTTCCTTTGAGCAGTGATTCTGAGAGCTTTGGTGCAGGCGGGAAGCAGAAATACAAATACTACGGTTGGGCAGTGGAGTTCCTCCAACCCCATACCCAGGAGGGTGGCCAGCCTCAGCCCAGCTTGCTGGCAAAGCAGCTCATACTGAGCAAAACCAACCATCCTTGATTAGTCAGGAGCTTGCTGTTGCACTTACCTTGGAATGTTTTAGGCTCACTAATCATGCAAGAAAATCCAGGCTGATGCTCATGCTATAACCTGACCTGTCAGCCAAAATTCAGACTCGTATCCTGGCCCTCTCCTACTCTGTGCAGTGTTGTGTTGGATTATCATGGTAAATTGCTCCATGTAGTAATACAAAAAACTCTGCAACTTTCCAGCAATGATCATCACTGGCCTAAGTGGGCTCCCCTTGGATGTTACTGACAACAAGCTAAGCAGCTTAAGGCAAAGTTACACGTTCTGGAGAATATTTCTCCTGCATGTCACACACACATATCATGGGCAGTTTTTTTACCACACAGAAGTCAAGAGCTGCTCATTATCAACATTTCCTAAACAAATCAAAATTCCACCAGCACGTAGTCCAGCAGATTAAATCTGCAGGATGATTTTGAATTTATTAACAGGATTTAAGATAATGCAAGTTGTGTACTATTGAGTACAAGTTGAATACAGTGCTTGGTGGAAGTTTTTTTTTATTCTTATATCCAAAAACATCTACAACTCAAATTTAAGGAATTAAGTCCCTCCTAACTCTGAATTTGTTTTCCTTTTTCTATCAGCAAACAGTCTGCGTCTTGCACAGATAACTGAAAAGAGATTTTTCTCTTTACTGTACTCCAGTTTAGATCCATTCCTCCTGGGGAATCACCTCTCACAGCAGTGTGAAAGCAGTTAACATTGGCAAGCCATTTCCTCGTTTCACAAAACCCTGCCACTTCTCTGTTGTCCTGGATCATTCTCACTCCCCCGTCAGCCAGCTGTCCGAGTGGTTTAGCAGGAAGGGCCGAACGTGTGAACTTCACCTGGGACTTAACTTGTGCCTCATCCTTGAGAGCTGTGCATCTGCCAGGCATCCCAGGAGGGCTGTGACTCAGCTCTCCCTGGTGCTGCAGGGTGGCCGGACCTGTCCCATGAAGTTCCCATGAGCTGCTGGGTGTTACCCTCTGGGCTGTTCTGTGCATCATTTTGCTCCTGAAAAACCTGTTTGCTGGCCATCCAGGTGGTGCACTGGAGAAAACAGTGTCACAGCCACAGGAGTCTGGTACCTACAGAACTTACAGTTTGGTCCAAAACCCCTTCCAAAGAAGAACTGCAACCTTAACATATTTTGAAACTCCATTGATCACATTATGCTGACCTCAATTGCAATAGCAAACTTTTAACATTTTTTTTTTTTTTTTGAATTCCCTCTTCTGTATTTCAAAGCTTTTTGTGCCCTGTGCAGGACTAGGAAATCTCTATATGTCCACATAATGGAAAAATATTATTTATGTGCTAATTAAGTTCAATATGTCCACAACCTGGAGAGACAGTATTTACAGGCATGGCTATTTCTATGAACTGCTCCACTGGGGACCTAATCCTGAATCAGTTGAGTCAGTGGGAATGGTGGCATTAAATTAAATGAGAGGAGGATCAGACCACGCATTATTTTAGCCAAGCTAACATGCCACAAGAAATATTTATTTTATGAAACATTTATTTGAGAAATAAAACATATGGTTAGATAATTTAGTGGGAATCTCTAAACACCTACACAGGATAGCTGGAAGCTTGGAAATACTCACACACATATTTGAAGCTACAGATTTCTTGGGTGTTTTTTTTTTGCTTTGCTGCTTTCTGTCGGGAAAACAATCTTGACAGTGATTGCTTGGGTAACGTAATATCTGAAATCACGTTGCCTGTGTAGCAAACAGAAGTGAAGGGAGAGAACATTTCATTCCTGTCTAACATGAAGCAAAGTTCACAGCTGCAGCATTTCATTCCAAGCAGTGCCACACAGGAAAGCACTGGAGGGGGAATTACATTGAAATTATTGCTCTTCTGCCAAAGAGCTAAGGCGTGACTGGCTTTNTTTTTTTTGTGCTTCTCATCAACTCTAGGACATAGCAGCATTTCCATACTGCAATAGAAACTGCAGAACCCATTCATTTTGTGTAACACCAAATGTACTGCCATGTAGCCATTATTTTTGTGCACAGTTGCATGGGAAGGGTGATCGAACGTGCTAACTGGATGGGAGGTGGTGGATGTGCAAAAGACTCAGACTGGTCAGCTGAGCTTTCCCTTCTGCTGCTGTGTATTTCCTCCCTTGGTTGCAGGAGAGCTACCTGAGGGGCGAAGCCAAGCAAGGTGTGCTGAAGTTGGGCTAATGCCTATGTCCTATAGAAGCTCTTGAGACAGATGAAATCCCACCACTGGTTAATATCCATCTTCCTTAGCACTTTGCCTCTGAAACTCGGTGGAAATTCAAAAGGCTGGAAGTGGCCATTGCATCCTGGAGTAAAATGCTGTTCATCTTACAGCTGGCATTTGTCTGGAGGTTCCATGGTGGCTGCTCCTTGCTAAAACAAAGCTCGGGTGACCGATCTGCTAATCCAAAGGGGAGGTTCTGAGGCTGAGCAGTTGCACGGGTACCTCCACCCGCTCCCCACATCAAACGCGGGCAGGCTGAAATCAGGCCCGGCAGGAACGCATTCTGGGGAGTGCACAGATATTGTGTTTACACACAAGAAAGTTTTACAGCACCGAGCACTTTGATGTCATCTATGCCTTAGACTCTCTAAAGAATAGCCTTTCTGAGCCACTCTGAGCTAACCTGGACATTAGAATGGGCTGTCAACAAATACACATCATAGAAAAAAAAAATCCACGAGTTTGTTAAAACAGAGCCATCTTCCTATGAAGACAATACAAAACCCCTGCAGACATGATCAGCCATTAGTTTTGCTTGATGAGCAGACCTCCACTGTCGGCCCACCTGGCGTGCTGGTGGAAACACTGCTTCTCTGATGGCCCAACCAGAGGCTTCAAATGAAAGAGATGAGAATTTGGCACATAACCCTGAGAAGTCCCAATGCAACATGGGTGCGGCTTGGCACAAGTCACTGTCTTCAGTGCAGGAGACTGCAGTGTCCATAAGTTCAGGCTCGTTTTCCCCCACCGTGCCCTATGAGCTCCTCAGCAAGTGCCATCTTAAATAAGAAAACTGTTTGTCCTTGTGATCACCAGTAGTGAGCAGATGTTTCTCTAATTCCACCCTAAGTCCATCCACAGCAGTTTGTATTGCCATTTTTGTACCAGTGCATCCCTTTGCCTAGAGTTCATCTACATCTTCTTTAGTTTTTAGCTATGACATATTTATAGGCAGAAATTTTGGTCGCTGCTTTTCTTGCTAATCCTTCTCAGTGTCCTCTCTGTTGGCAGGACCTCCTGTCCCTGTCCACCTTGGTAACATGCTTCTGCTATTGCTCCTGCCTTGGCTAATCTTTTTTGTTTCTTAGTGAGCAAAAAAGCACATGATGTCGAAGCCAAGTTCTCGTCTGTGCCTGGTGCACGGTCACTGTCTGATTTCTCCCCTAAGACTGCATTTCCCTTTTCATGGCTACAGCATAGTTGTGGCTCAAAGTCACCCTGTGATTAGAGTACACCGGAGTCTTCTTCCTCCCCAAGCAACTCTAAGTGCATGGCTCATTACCGAATGTTTTCTTAGTAACAGTACCCAGCTCTGTGGTGATCTGCATGAGCTACGGGTCTGGGCCCCTTCTCCAGAAAAGCCAGGACTTTTTGCCAGTTGACACCAGCTGTAGAACCAATTCTCAGTCTTCAGTGTGTTAGGAGAGAAAGAAAAAAGCAGCAAACTAAAGACAAAAGGAGCTACATCACAGTCTAATGCATTATAACACTACCAACCAACACCATGACTTCTCCTGCCAACTTGGAAACAAGACAGGAACTAGAGTGTTGCTATTTTTGCATTAAAATGAAAACAGAGGTGGGAAGGACTTGTGGAATTTATCAAGGCAAAGAAACACTTTTTTAAAATTTGAATGGAATGGAAATTATAATCTTCCAGTGTTACTATGGAGCTGCAGCATTGGCCTTCCCTCACTTGGCCTTTAGCAGTAGGGACTCAGTTGCAGTGGGGCTGGAGTTCTGCAGGTTCCTTCCTCACCCAGCCCAGCTCTCTCCTTAGGGTTGCCCGCTGGATTACACTGCCTGGTTACCAACTCTGGGGAGGAAAGTCAGGCTTTGCAATGATTTTTTTATAGGTTGCTAACTGAAAAAAGAAGTACAAACAAAAATGAACTGCTGGATAGCAGAAATCACTGGCTTTCACTCTTCCTACCTTATTTAAAGCAGCAAACCTCCACTCCCAAATGAAGTCAGGCCCTTTTGCTCCTCTCAGGCCTTCGCCGTGTGTCAGCACCAAGCCAGCAGGGTGCCTGAGAGACTGGAGCCGCACCAAAGCTAGGGGTTTTGAACCAGATTGCTCCCACCACCTTATCTCAGAACAAGAGCAACTGGAGCTGCCCCAAACCTGACAGAAATGGCTCAGTGAGGTGGAGCGCTTTCTTGAGATGACCTACAGAATGTCAAAGCCAAATACAAAATCTTTTTTTATAAATGAGAGTGTAGTACAAATGGGACAAACTTTGTCATTAACTCTGGATATTTCATTGCTTAGAGCGTAGGGCATCTCTGGTCAATCAGACAGGTAATAAAATGGGTTAACAGATAATGTAAGAGGCTCTCGATTGCCTTTTTTTAACTGTTTCCAGTAAATGGCTCTGTCTGTAATTATTTTAGAACAGGAAAATATTTAGTGATTCAGGTACTGAAAGGGCTGCCGTTAACACTGTGATGGACTTCTGCTTCCATGTGAAATGCCTCTGAAATCGAATAGATTAGACTAACTGCATTCACTCAAATCAGCAAGCAGCCTAACAAGCCAGGAGCACAATCCGTGCTGCAGAATGTCCCCTGTGACCCGTTCCCTAGGCAGTACCAGCAGTGCTACGCACCACAGGCATCATGGAAGTGTGCTACTGGCGCAAACCTTCTGCTCTCCAAGAGCTTCCAAAAAGTGATACAAACATTTCTCCTTTCCTTGAACTGTATGTAAGTGACTTCTTTGTATTTTTAATCTGAATGAAGAACAATTTTCTGTTACATTAGGCTTTGGAGGTGAAATCTTTTTATGTTACAATTATCATAATTACTTTTTTTTTTTAAAACAGTATTATGCTTCCTTGTACTTCCTGGTTTGAGATGATGGAATCAGAAATCCGAAGAGCCAAGTATTTGCAGGAGCCCTGTGTCTGGGAGATCTCTGAACTCCTTCAAACCAGGAGCAGATGAAAAGCTCACAAGAAAAGTTGCTCTCCAGAGGCTCTCAGCCCAATTACTAGGATCCAGGGTAGGTTGAATACACTCGTGGCAATGGAGGGATGGAGGGAGGAAACATTCAGGTACCTTTCAAATAATACACAACCAAACAGTTTGAGGTTTGCCTGTCACTTATCTAGACGCATGTTTCAAAAGGGAATAAAAGAAAGAAAAATACCCTGTCTGGGAATTCTTACCAGAAATGCTGGGTAATTCTCTTCAACTGAATAAACATAGGAGGGAGTCTGAGAGCAATTTGGCTTCAGAGCAAATATTGTTACCAAATTCTCTGCACCTGCAATGGTCAGGGCAATGATAATACACCCTCTCCATGTCTTCCTACCCCACGCTATGGAAAGCATCCACGCGGTCCCTCACATCTGCTACAGCACAAACGTTTGCAGGTGGCACAGCCCCCGCTGGTACAGCTGCAGCACGCTCTGTGGCCCCAGACCACAGCATCCTCTCATCCTGGCCTCGAGTCAGCCCGACACCCTGACCTGACTCCCTCACAGCTCTGCTGCCATGGTCCCTGCAGCACCACCGGCTGCTGTGGGCAGCACTCAGCCCGTACCGCACCAGCTTTGCTCTGCACTGCCGAGCTGGGAGCATCACAGCTTTTACCCACTAAGCAGGTTTAAAAATAAAGGAAATGAAAAGGTTCAGGGCTTTCGCTGTCACAGCGTCTGGTACCACTCTTACAGCACAGGCACCAAGGAAAAGCACATTTCCTGGTATAGAAACATAGAATGAGTTGGGGTGGAATGGCTTAGGACACCACTTGTCACCGGCCTCCACCTGGACATGGAGCCATTGACCACAGCTCTCTGGCTGCAACCATCCAAACAATTCCTAATCCACCGAATAGTCCAGACTTCAAATCTATCTCTCTCCAATTTAGAGATAAGGATGTGGTGCAGGACCATGTCAAATATAACATGACTTGCCTCAGGCTTTGTTTTCTTATAGTGAAATGCATCTTTGGTGTTCTGACTGGCAGAGCAAGAGAACCAAAGCAGGCATGTTCCTCAAGTGAGGGAGCAACAGCTGACATGACACGAGGAGGCTGGGGAGGCACTTGAATTTCTATAAGGGGTGCAAGATGATTTTCTGCACTGTTACTTAGCAAAAAGGTCTGTGCCTACAGGACCTCTGTGCCTTCCCCCTGGTCACTGATGGATCCGAGGACTAAGCAAATGGAAAGCATAAAGAAGAAATAAGACGTGGTTTCTCCTGTTCCTGCCTGAGACACGCTAACAACGTGGTGGCTTACACCTCAAGGTATTGGCTGTGTGTGTGTGTGTGTGTGTGCAGGAATTCCAGTCCGTCAGCACTGTGCCTGTTCAGCTAACAGAGATTCAAGACAAATCAGAAATAGAGGATAAATGTAATTTTTATAATATTTTAAAACATTTACACTGTAATTTTTCACTGGAAGAATCTTAGGCAGAAATATAACTGTCCTATAAATACTTCTTGCATCACATTTGGAGATTGAATTCAGTCCTGAGTCATAAGGTATTGGATTTATGTTACTATTCCAAGACACTTGACTGTATTTCCCTTAATACTCAGTAACTCCTTTGCTTTTTTCTTGAGTAGGGAGCTTTTCAAGTTAGTTGTATTTATCAAAAGGACAGAAAAATGGGTACACTCCATGTTCTGCTGAAACAATACTGTCCTCAGTACATCAAACTGCTAACGTTATAATTTGCCATCCTGCACAGCACTACCCATATAATTCAGCCATTTAGATCCATACAAAGTCCAGCAGTTTGCATTTCAGCTAACTCTTGGCTGTCCCATGTCCTGTAAAACCCTGCATCAGGCACTGCTGTGGTATCTCAGGAGGTGGATGGGACATGAGCAAGCACACGTACCTGAATGAGCTAGTATGGAGCAGGCCTAGCTGGCTCACTGTCCTCAAGCTCCCTCACAGTAAAAATGAGTGCTTCATCTCCGTGGGAGGTTTCACAGCGGGAGGAAACCCACTGTATGACACACTTAATGCACTGAAAGAAAAACTGTTTTTGAAAAATTACACATACATACACACATATATATGCAATACACATGCATGTATATATATATATATGCCTTTGTCTTCTCAACGAAGGGCCCCATGGTCAGGCCTAGCCCATGTTTTGGTAAGCAAAACAAATCATACTCCATGTCTGCATCAACAAGCAGCTTTAGGAACAGGTGACAACACAGCAGTTTGGACCCTCATTGGGATTTCACTGCAACATGAAGACAGCGATCAGATTATTAGGAGAGGACAAAAGGAGAAGATGATACTGAGTTACAGAGCCCAAATGCAAGGGAATTATGTCAATTTCTGCTAGCTAAGTAGCTGTAAAGACTACCAAGTATTTCCTTAAGATTGCTAAGCATATTAAGTGATAATTTTTAATATCTGTCCATGAAAATTAACCCTCCTACAACAGAGTTATTTAATCACCGTGAATCCATGTTGACAGAAAAAAAGAGCTCTGGTTTTTGTATCACTTGACTGAGCTTAGTAAATGAAAACACAGGAGATTTGGTTGATCCTCCACAAAGCTTCTGGGATGTGACATGATCAGAAAGGAGCAGGACAGCCTTGTGATTAGCTTTGAATGGCAAGGTGGCCCTGTGCACTAAACAGGAGTTGTGAGCTGTGCTACTTCCAAGCCCAGCTGTGCCACGTCTTTGCTGGAGTGGGCAGTGAAGCCCCAGTACACAAACAGCTTAAGAAAGAATCTGAACAAACCCTGATGTTCGTTGCTCAAATAAAGGTGATGTGGAAGGCTCTCACCCCAAACCCAATGCATCACAACACGTTTTCCTCCTCTCACCACACTAGCAGACCCAATCAGCGCCAGTAATCTTATCCACCTGGTAAACCCAGCCATTAATTTCTGCTGAAGACATATTCCCACAGAGGCACAGAGTAAATAGCTCAAGCATCTCAAGCCAGCGTTGTACCATTGCCCTAAAGGAGCAGCCCCATTAGCAGAGCCTCTGTTATATTCAACCCAGACTTCCTAACAGTATCACATCGTAAAACCATCATGCATCTGGCCCAAATTTAAGGCACAGTTGGCAGTATTTGATACAAGAAAGAAACCAAGGACTGAGTTAGTATCCCACTAAGTTGGAGGTATTTTTTCAAGCCACAGATGAAGTGCAGAGCCATGTGGAGAAGTCCTCCATACGCCTCCTTAACCCTTCCCAAAGGAAAGAAGGGCTGTCTAGGTTTTATGTTCTTTGAAAACCCCACTTTGTTACCTCCCCCCTTTTTTTTGTTGCTTTTTGCTGCCAGGAGAGGTTAACAAAATTACTGAGGGATGAAACATACTTGAAACATTCTTTCTGGATCATCAAACAGGATTAGCAGATGAATTACAGTCTGCGGTGCAGCACACCTGAAGGAGACAGGGCTGGTGGGACTGCACGCTCACCCTCTACTCCTGCATTAAGGAGGACAAATCTCCGTATGTTGCGTGTCTGCAAGCGTGTATGTGACTTGTTGGTTATCAGCTTGATGTTTTGGAGGCGAAGGAAAGGAAGGAAATAATCAAATCAGAGTGCTTAATGCTGAGGGCTGCCTGAACTCAGGTGTTGCACCTTGGTGCTCCTCAGTGCATACCTGGAGTCTCTGCTTTGGCAGAAGCTTGGCCAGTACTAGTCTGGCCATGCCATGAGCATGGTATGTGCAGCTAGAAATCCCCAACAACGTGCCCCAAAGGGGCTTTCCTTGTTGCAGACATGCCAAGAGCCAGCCAACACCATGCACTCCAGGGAAGCTCAACTGTCTCCAGGCCTTCACCTCATACTGATGTGACAATCCACCAGTTATAACCTTCAGCAGTTGTAAGGGAAACAGGAGGTCAGGGCCTGAATCAGTGGCTGAGCACCTGGTGAAGGGCAGGGGCTGCCTAGGGAGCACCTGTGCCCCCCTGCACCTGACCGGGAGGGGTGGACCCAGGGTGGGGCTGCCCTGGGCACATTTAAGAGCCAGCCACCAAGGGGAAAATCTCTCTCCTATGGGATCTGGCTGCTCTTCTTCTTGGTGGGAGATCACCATCAAGTAATTCTGGATCCTTTGTTTATGGCTGTTAAACCATTTAATACTTTACCTGGGATCACTAGAAATTGACCTGAAGCGATCTTGCTTCTTTGGTTGCACCACAGCAGTGAATAGCTACCTCTGCCTTCTCCTATGAGAACTGGTGTTTCCAGCTCCTCACCAGATAAATATTCTTCCTACTTATTTTCTTTAACCCATCAACTGCACAGATTATCAAGAACTTGCACATTTCATTTTGCGCAGGATCTCGATAGCCCTGGCAGGCAGAGCTGCCTCATTTACTGCTACCAGTGTTCTCAAGGTGGTAGTTCTATCTTCTTTTTGTTTTCACTTTTTGTTCTACTGCCTCTAAGGAGTTACAGAAAGAAAGCTTTGCACGTACCTGTGCGTAAGAATTCCCTTTTGTGCAAAATGTATTTTACAACATCACACAGATCACGAGCAGAAGCTGCTGTTGAAGATGGCACAGCAGATTTCTTCTTTTCTATCACTGTTTCTGATAGGCACAGGGAAACAAAACCAGCAGAGACAACAGCCTCTGTTGTGCACAGTCAGCACTATTCCCTGTATATTGAGACATATTTGGGTTTGGTGGGGAGAGCTGGTAAATCCAGCATAGAAGAAAAATCATGAAGATGGCCTACACGCAACTTAGTAACAGCTGCTTGCAACCCCAACAGCATCATCTCAAACATCAGTTTGAAATTTCAGGTTGAGTGGCACATCTGCGAACCACTGCTTTGGGATACATAAGTGAAATGTCCCCCATCCTCACTTTTTTTTTTTTTTTTGTCTGAAAACATTCATTTTTGAGTTGAACAGGATTACACCAGTTGTAGGGACCCTTTGTGCTGAACACTCTCATCTCCAAGTGTCAGCCAGGACACGGGAGACAGAGATGTCTGGTAGAAGGCAACAGTAAAACAAGTACAGCTAAACATTGTACCATACTCTGTCAGCTGAAATAACTCAGTCAACTGCCTGATGATTTAGAGTTCTCATTCAGCCCAAGCTCAGGCTCAAGTGTTTGTTCTTGTGAGAGACCTCAGCTGTTTCCAGTCACCAGCTGGAAAACAGGGACTAGAACCTACATCATCTCCATTCTTCTGTCTGCCTTATGTATCTTTCTGCTGTAAACTCTTCAGGAGAGGTATTGTCTTGAAACACAAGTGTGCATCACCTAGTGCAAAAGATCCCGAACCATGCTCAAGTCTTGAGATCGCCCTGTATCAGTAATTACTTGGTTCCAAAGGTTTAATTCAGGTGCAGCAGTCTGCTGGTGCTGCCAGACAACCTATTGCAAATTGCTGCCATCCACTGAGAGAAGATAAACGTTGATTAACCTACAGCATTTGTTACTGTTTTGTTATTTTTTAATATCTCACTTGTGATCCCTTCAATAAATGGTCCAGCAAGTCCCCTTGCTGATTACAGCTATTCAGACCGCCCCAGCAGCCCAAAGCATTTATGGGCAGTGTAATTTAAATCTCTTTGTTATAGTCATAGGAATCTCCTGAAAATAGAAAGTAAAACTAATGGGAAACACAAATGTTTTACAGATTATATGTATGTGTTTCAGAGGTAGTAGCCAGCTAAGCAGACAGTAGGGGAAAAAAGCAGAGATCAAAATCTAGGTCAGAAAAAACACCGGGGCACTATCAAGTCCCAGGCTTCCCACAGGAGAAAGAAAAAAGAGAATCTTTTAAAGAGGAACAGTGGCCTTTTCAAGCATCCCACATTCTGAAGATGTTTCAGAAATTCTATTGCTCCATTCCACCTGTTTGTAGGACAGCCGTTCCTAGCCACTCGTTGGACAGGTGCTGCCAGCTTGTGCTCCGCTGGCCCTGCAGAGCTCTCTGTAAGCTCCAGCCGTGCTGCTCCTCAGTGCACGTTCTACCTCATCCAGCTGCCAGAAGACACACAGGAGACCCAGCACTATGGTCTGCCCATTCCCTACCAAAACAACAACAAACAACAACAATCCCCCCTTTCCTCTGCAGCAGCCGTACTCTCATTTTCCCATCCACAGGCGGTCAGCAGGACCATTTGCGCTCCACACGCTCTTCTGTCATTTTTAGTAAGTTACAAGCATGACAGCTCTTTTGTCAGAGCTCAAGTGTTTGGGTGCTGCAGATGCCATACCTACGAGATTTAGGGGAGCAGGACAGGCCTGCCCATGGGAGGCTGTGAGTGCCCCAGCAGCTACAGGTGCACATTATCAGTAGGAGCAAAGCCCAACCCACACCTCTGCCATGCCTGCCGCTGCCTGCAACTGAAAGCACCATTAAGCACCAGTGCTGGCCTTTCAGGTGAGAAGATGACAGCCACAGCCATTTAAGACTGGGGTTAATGCTTCACTGAAGTCATGTCCTTAGGCTGTGCTTCGCAAATGTGGCGGCATAATTTTAAAAGCCTCACTTCCAGAAGTAACTTAAGCACTTAAATGGTAAGTCTTGGTGGCTTACAGCGGGATTTACACCCCTACCTGCCTTAAGTTCCCCTTGAAATGGCTCCAGCCTTTTCCCTTCTTGTCTGGATGAGCCACCAGTTTCAAGGCAGCTTCAACTCTCACTCCATGAGTTTGGGTTCTTAACTTCCATGCCTAAATCCAGCTGGGTGCCAACATGTTGGGAGTAAGGGCTGGTCTTGTCCTTGTGGGCTGTGTTCCTCGTGGAGTTGAAGCTCCTCTTGCTTTTGAAGGACGCAAGGCAAAGCACCCCACCACCCTATGCCAAATCATTCTCTATTTGATTGGGATATTTGATTTGAAACTCACAAAATACCTCTATTTATGAGAGGAACTGGCCACAATGTGATCGTAGGAACATACCAGCATCGTAGTTCCCCACTCTTTGATCTTGGCGCTTTAATGATTAATTAGTGCTAAAGTACTGGAAAAATAACTCACTTGAGGCAGTTTAAGTTTCTCTTTGTATAGATAAAAACTATGACTCACATAAAAGGATAACCCGGAAATGCAAGACACAGAGGGCGAAGATTAAAGCAAAAGCCTCTGCTCACATGCAGATGTTTGCCCAACAGGACAAATTGGAGAATCTGTTGGGCTTTAGGGAGTGTTTCCATTAAACTGCCTACGTTTTCCAGTCCACGACTTGCATTGCAGGAAAGGCTGACTGTCAGCGTAGAGGGAAATTCATCCCTTACAACAATACGTATGTTTTTAAGGAGACTTCAGCTTTAAAGGAACATCACATCCTACGGCAGGTTTCAGAAAAGTAATCCCTGCCTCAAGCATTTGTAGAGAAGCCACTTCCCCATTCTGCTGTCGCAGCTGCGTGATTAAATGCTTCCAAATATGCTTCAGGCTCTGAGTCCCACTACCACCAGCGCTCAGGACAAAGCATAACGTGGGAGGGAAAGCTTTTCCTTGCTTCATCCTGCAGGGTTTTCACATGCCACACCAAAAAGCCGGTGCTGACACTGTCAAAGACAACACACCCAACTACAATTTGGGCCCTCACCCGTCTTGTTCAGCCCGTGGGTGTCCCCCTGGGATGCAGAAGAGGACAAAAGAACATGACTTAATCAGAAATAGTTTAGAGGTCTGTCTTCTGTATGGAAAATTTTAAATGAAATATTTGATTTTGACTCACTATAGCATTGAAGAGCATTTGCTGAAGACGCCATGGCACCACGTGCAGTTTGGATACTGTGCCCTTCCATTGCCGTGACTGCAGTCAGGCTCTAGGTCTTAGGGGTTGGCACCACGCATGGTGGCACACCCTGGACTCCTGCAGTGCAGTGAGATTGAGAGCACAAGGCACCAGGGCCATAAAGTCATTTGGCATGTTTTTATCTAACGGGTACACAACTAAATGCTGGGGCATCTTCTGGGAGTAGTTCTTTCTTTTACATATTCTGTCTCAAAAATACATTCACTGTAGCAAAATACTGGTCTTCTGGGGAAGAAAACAAATGCTGACTTTCTCATAGAATCGAAATTTCAGTTTTCGCTTCCCATTTGTCAGTGACTTGGGGATTTATTTCTCCATATCTTAAATGTTTCCATCCATAGCAAGGGTGTGGGCTAACCCTTAACTGATTCACTTTGAGATCATCACATCAAAGCTGCCCTTGAAGTACAGATCACTGCTGTTGGATTGGCAGTAACTAGACTTTAACTAGCAGAGCTACTGGAAGTGCGCTTGGTGGAACCTGAAAGGCAGAAGGATTGGCTGGGCTTCGTGTTCATTACAAAACTGAGCACAGGTCCAGTAAAAGGGCAGCTAAACCTCAGAGGTGAATCACAGCCCATGGTTAGGTAGCCGAGGGGCATAGCCAAGTATGTTATTATACACCCGCGTCACATGAAACAGGAAAATTGTTTTATGGTTTTGACATCCAAAACCACTTGGCTTTAGATGAATTCCACACAATCCCCAAACTGAATCAAAATCTGAGGTAGGAATACAGAATTCGTAGCCTGCGTAATGACAGATCTCTGTTCCCAGAGCTCTGATCCTGTCCTGGTTAAAGCTGAAGGGAAAGGTTGGTATAAATAGCATTAGCTAGGAAATTAGGAGGCCAGCTAGGAGGACTCCTGAGTGTGCAGTGTGTGTTGTGCTATGGTTTCTGGAGAGCAAGGATCCCCTCCTCCCTCATGCAGGACATTGACCTGGGAGAGGCGGAAACCCAAGGCCAGGTCACTGATCTCAGCCAAGCAGAGTCATCACATGGACCCTGAGCTCCCCCCTCATCAGGCATGTCAGACCCAGGCTGGTGCCTGCACAGAAATATAGGGGTGAGAAAGGGTGCAGGCATCTGCTTGGGTGTATCAGTCTTCATCCCTTTTCCTTTTTTTCTCCTCCATCAATTCTATCCTGGACATAAGACTTTGTCCCTCCAAACAACCTGCCAAAGGCAAACTAGGTAAAATTTCAGCTTGAATGATGACAATTTCAGCAATTTCTAAAAACAAGAAAGATGCTTAAAAAGTCTGGAAATAAAAGTACCTGAAGGTCCTTATTATTATGAACACAATAGCAGCAGCTGTAGCTCCCAAAATTGGATGAAAATTGCAGGATGGAAAACACAATGCGTAGTAAACAAACTAAACAATCCAAACAAGCTAAGGCAGAGGGTACAG
This sequence comes from Penelope pileata, assembly GCA_013396635.1. Taxonomy (NCBI): domain Eukaryota; kingdom Metazoa; phylum Chordata; class Aves; order Galliformes; family Cracidae; genus Penelope; species Penelope pileata. The sequence continues at coordinate 145,037 of WBMW01003829.1, read as the reverse complement.
GGAGACACGAAGTTACACACAACATTAAGCAGTGACTTCAGTAGCTCCCTGCCCACAGACAAGGAGCTCTGCCACTCACCAAAGCATCTACAGAAGAACGAGTCACCCCCAAGCCCAACGAACACCCTACAAAAGCAGAAGATGCTGGCACAGAAGCAGAGGCACCTTTTAACATGGAAGGAGGAGAGCAACGACAAGAGACCCGCACAGAGGAGAGGCAGAACAGGCACTGTACAGGGGCTGCTCCAGTGGAGGCCTGGGCTCCCCCACCACACAGAGCTGACATGGCAGTGCCCCCAGCCCAGAGGTGGCCTTCGGAGCTCATCACCTGTGCATTGAGGCCATCCATTCCCATCTCCTCTTGGGAAGCTCCTTCGCTGAGTTCTTTGCGGCTGAACCTTGGGTCTGGAGTGAAACTTGAGGTCTGGCAAATGCCTCATTCTGCTCCACTTCGGAGAGAACAGCCCTGCAGGTCTGGGAGTCGGCACTGCAAACTGGCCACTGCTAATAAAATCCAAATGCTTTGCCCTAAAAATAGTGAACAGTGCACACAGAGCTGGAGCAAACAGAGACAACACTGAATTCAGCTCCCGGCACTGTTTAGCCCTTAGGATATCCAGCAATGTTTCCTTCCAGGGGGTAACTACCAGGAGATACCCACACATCTGCCAGGCTCGCAAGGATGTCAGAAGCAAAGCTCTCAACAAAGAGCTGTATCTGCCTCACACCCTAAATGCAGAAAGCCTCGGGGAATTGGCATAGCTTTGTGAGGAGCAAATTCCTAAAAGGAGGGCTCTCAGTGCAGGAACACCCTATCCTCCAGCACCAGCACATTTAATCCTCAGCCCCATGGGGCAGAACTTCCCACCACCCTCAATTCCTGGGTGATGGAGTGGATCGTGTTTATTTCCAGGTATATGACAGGCAACCAACTAATTACCTTGGTGCAGCCCAGCAGCAGAAGCAATGGAGCGAGATTCCAAGAGATCCATTTGCAGCTGTGTCACGTTGGCAAATTTTGCAGTTGTTTCCCAACGTTTTCTCTCAAACAGTAATTAAAAAAAAATGTGACAGCCTGCTTAGCACATCTCTGAAGTGCTCTGAGATCTGTAGCTGAAAGCCTGGATCCATTCATTATTTTTCTTTTCAGAACTTAATAACCTGGGATCTGCCAACATTGCCAGAGACAAAATCCAAGCACTGATTCTCTAGCTCAGTTTTGCAGTGTTTCATATTCTAGGTGTTCTTGTGTGTTTCTTTGCTACAATTTTACTTGAAGAAGTGTCCCCTTTTCTGTCCTGGTTATCTTCAAGAGATACATCAGAACAATCCAGGCTGTTTTTGTCAATACGTATTGGTAAAATAGCTCTTCAGGTATTTGCTTTTTGGAGGGATCTACACTCATTTATATTTTTAGGCTCAATCCCAAATGACAGCCACCACCTTGCCCTATTGTAGAGGGATGGAGGAGAAAAATAGGAAGATATTTCACACAGCTGACGTGTACCAAAACTTGCACTGTAGAACCAGGGTTCATTTTGCCTGGCAGGAGGCTTTGGAGTGTCAAGAAAATACAGAGGGAAGAACCCCAAAGGCACCAAGTGTAAAGCCAGAAGATGATGGCCGATAGCTCCTGGATGGACTGGACACAAGGAGCACACCACAGGTGCTTCCCCACCAGCTCCACATCTCAGCACTGCAGAGGGCTTAACAGCAATCTGCAAGAAGCATCATGGACTACCCAAAAAAAACTAGAAAGTCTGAAAGGAAGAGGTGAATCCACAGCAGCGAGAGCCCTCTCTGTTCCCCGTGCCCAGATGCCGGCAGGGAGAAGCACGCTGCGTTCCCTTTGGGCTGTGGCAGGCGGACTGGTTTGGTGACGGTGTCATGTGCTTGTCCCTGGCTCCTGCATGCCAGGTGCTGCCCCTCGTAACCCCAACCTGTCCCGTGGTGGAGTGCCCCGTTCTGGCTTCCTGCACAACAGCTTGAGCAGCTTCTGCGTGTTCCTTATGATCAAGAGAAGAAAGATGATCTTATGGCCGCAGGAAAGGATTAGACATTGGTATCTGTGTCCTATTTCGGGCTATGCTGTCGGGCAAACTACTTAAACTTTCCATACTTCCTTGTATAGAAGCTTTACATTTGGAGATGAGGAAGTCATCACACTTCCTTCCTTCTTGGAATTAAGCATCTGTCGAGTCGATGTGAGATGCAAAGGGATCAAAATCCCACATGAACACGCCCACAGATGCTTTTCACTGGATTCTACAGCTAGAGGGTCCCATTGAAATGCAAATATCAGGCTCTTCCCAATTAAACGAGGTTCACATACGTCGGATAACATGAACTAAAGGAAGTGGAATGGTCTCTATGGAAATAACCATCCTATTCAAAACTTTGTCTATTAAAACTTTAACTGCACCTGGAAAGGAGTTGCTGAGTGCAGAGCACCTGTGTGACATGAAGCCAGAGGGAAGTGCCTCAGGGCGAGGGCACTTTGGTGCTGCCCCGAGGTCTCGGAAGCACCCGAAGGGCCCATGGCACCGTAACCTGTGCCCAGGCTGGCAGAGACAGAGGTCCCAGGAAAGCAGCCACAGCCATCACAGCCCTCTCAGCTGCAAAAGCTAATCCTGTTAAAGCTGCTTCCCCCCAAGAGCGCTGCTGGTGGGGCTGACATGGGCTGGAGCCTGCCCGCAGGAACCCCGTGAAGCTACCGGCAGGAAAACATTCTGCCTTCTGTCCCCGGTCATTGACGTGGTGTCAGAAACCTGGATTTGTGCACATGGTGATCTGACAAAGCCAGTGCATGGACGCGGCTCTGCTGATCCCATTTAAGAATCCAGACAACAAAACTGCTTTTGCTTCAACTTATTTCTGGAAGGGTGTGGGGGGCATTGACCACAATACATCAAAGGAAAGTCACTGCTGTTTTGTGAAACCTGGGCTCATTTTTCCCAACCGGTGTCCCACTTATCCTATAGAAAAATTCTGTACAAAGGGGCAAATACCACTTTTTGTCAGTATAACAACAAACAATGCGCAGTTGCAGCTCATTTAATTAAAGGGGCCAATTTCCTTCAATTGTCTGCTAAGGCATCACACAGGTGTTCCATTTCAGAGCGTATTAGTACACAGTGCTCTAAGCCTAAAAGCTAATTTTTAACTTAACCTAATAATGTCAGAAATAATGACCTGTGATTACTGCCTTGTGAATCAGACCCTATGATACTTAAAATAATTAGCATCAAAGCCTAACTGGGAGCTTGCTAAATTCATTATCAGCCATAAACCATCAGCACTGAGCTGAACTTTACACTGACTGTTGGCGTGGCCTCTTGGAGGCAGCTTTTTAACACATTTAATTTGGAAATGTAGTTACAGTTTTGGCTACCACTGCTTCCTGAAAGAAGAAACGATGGCATTAGTACCGTGCTAAAACCAAAAAGCTGTTTCATGTGGTGCCCATTGTGTGTGGAGTACGTTTCCCCAAACTGTGGAACTGCTCCAGGAATTCCTACTCTGACCCAAAGCAGTGGCCAATGCCACCCATTAACCCTTTAGTGGTCATCACTGGGGCCTTCCAAGGGTGACAGCAACTATGCTGACTTCAGCCGAACAACCTTGGAGAAGCCTCAACGAGGGAGATTTCTCAAGGCTTCTTCACCCCAAGAGTTATCCTCATGCTTTTTACAATCCTTCTTGACAGTCAGCCTCCCTCCAACGTCAGATTTCCCAAGGTAGATCTGCCTGATGACAACAACAACAACAACAAAGGCCTGAGAGCATGCCATTGAGCTGGAAAAGAATTTCATCCTGCAGGGATATTCAGAGAAGACAACTGCTCAGTTGAGATGGTAGCTGTTAATACTGTCTCACAAGCACTCCTACCCACAAAATGAACAGAAAAAAACAATTGGCTTTGGGGTATAAACCAAATCAAAAACAGGGACGGAAACTTACCAAATGCTCACAAGGAGTTCAGCCAAAAGACTGATGCTGCTGAATATTTGACTTGATACTCTCCCACTGAAAAGCAGAGGGTCCAAACACTAAGATGATGAGAAGAAAGGACAGTCCCTCTGTAACCTTTTTAACAGAAAGTACTTTGTGGAGATGATAGGTCATCAGTATCTCAGAAAACTGACCAGTTATCTTTGTTATTTTCCTGTACCTTCACACTTACCTAAAGGCTTAACCCCAGCGGGTTGTCTCCTAAGGCCGAGGAGTAACACGGACACCATGCAGGTTGCCATAACTCACCGGTACCCTGGTATCACCAACAAGCTGCACTCACTGCTGCTTTGCAGGTGGCAGCCGCTAGGAAAGCACTTCTCTTCTGGCTCTGTTTTCCTTGGTGTTACAGGATGGATCCTGGAAGGCAGCCTATGTGCCCATACCCATGCTTTGTCCTAGGCTGACATGAGCTGAAAGCGTCTGCTGAGGGTAACACACAATCAATGTGAAGATGAGCCAAAGGCTAGTGACAACCTTTGCATGGTCTTTTTTGGTTTTGTTTTTTGTTTGTTTGTTTTTATACAGTGGACATGCAGTCTGATTTGAGCACTAGAACACCAATAATTTCAAACAAGTGGACAAACCTCCTGGCAGCGTCCAGGGCTTTCAGCCTGGGAGGGCTTTCAGACCTCTGCACGGCCCCAACTGCTCCAAGGTTTCCTTCCCTCCAGACCAATCTTCTGTGATGCTTCTTGGCCAAGCACCTCCTCAGCCTTCCTTGCTGCTAGGTGGAGCTTAGAGCACTGCGCCTGCCCATGCAAGTCAGCGAGCAGTAAGTCTGCAGCTCCCTGCAGGGCTCCAAAACCTCCTGCGAGGGTGGAGCAGGAAGAGCCTCCTGCAGTCCTCCTGCCAGCTACCACAGGAGGCGTGCAGCATGAGTGATGGCCAGGATGCTTGGGGGAAAAGGTGAAAGGAGTGGCAGAAAAGAGCAAGGAAAGGAAGGAAGAGTGAGAAAGAGACACCGAGAAAGAGAATATATATTTTTAAATGTAGGTATTATCTAGCTACTGGAAGGTGCTTCTTCAGGGTTTTATTAGGGCTGCAGTAATAAGTACACTACAGAAACATCATAAGAGCAACTCTTTGAAGGAAAAGGAAGACCAGGACTACAGTTCACCTGGAAGGAGGAAGGTGCACATGAACTTACAGAGATACCCTATGGAGAAAAAAAGAAACAAAACAAAACCTGACTCTGAAACATTTGGCATCAGCTCCCCACAAATGGATTTCCAGTCTTTGCATGTCCCATATATAAAGTCATGCCATGAGAAACATGCAGGACTCCCTGTCGGTGGCACAGTGTATAACCCCACTTCTTTTCCTTCACACGATGTGTGATCCTTACAGGATGTAACACAAGTTACTCACTGCAACTCTGTAGGATTGTATTCAGCATGACATGAAAGCCATGTGGCAGAAATAACGATTTCTGTCACTAAGAGACACTGCCCACCAAGACGACCTCGCCAAGGGTTCTCTGGGCACCAGGGGAACTGTGTCGGGATCTTGAGGAAAGAAATTATTCTCCACAAGAGCAAATGTCATACTGCTAATCTGCGTCTTCAAACTAAACTCTGAATAGCAGCCTATGGGAGAAACTGGAACACGGGGCAAAGCCTTATGGCTAAGTAACATCAGCAGCTGTGGCTTTTACACAATGTCTGGCACTGCCCAGCGATGAAGGATTTCACTGCAGCCACAAACCTGTTGTTCCACCTCCATACACACACGCATGCACAAAGAGGCAGACAGTTTAGCAGCTATGTCCTACAGATCAGCTCACACCTTCCTGTCATCTGTGCCCTATGACATTGCCTGCCTGGCTTTTGAGCCTGTGCCTGACCCCAGCACATAGCAGCTCTCAGCTGCTGTTTTGAGGAGGAAGAGGACCAGGCTGCAGCCCTCCTCCAGGCTGTGCTTCCCTCCCAGGGCTGCCCTGAAGTGCTCAGGCACCCTCTTCAAATGGGCGGCCAGCACCAGGTTGACCTTTGCAGTGCCCATGCCTGGGTCCTCCGAGGTTGTAAGCTGCTGGCACCTTGCTGAAGAGCTGTTCTGTTGGCTCCATGCCACTGGCCGGTGGAAGTGATTCTCTGAGAATCCTTTCAGGTTCATTACTGAGGAATCCTGCTGATAGGTGTTCGTTGTGTAACACAGCCAACCTTATAGCCAGAAAGGAGCACAGGTGTTAATCAGAGCAGCACCTCCCCCCACCACCACCCCGTCCCTGCATCAAGGAGCTCAGTCAGATCTACCTCTGAGCTCTGTGGTTCAGGCCCGTTCTCAGCTCTGACGCTCAGCAACCTGAAAGGACTCGGGAGTTTCTCCATCTTGCTTATAAGCATCCATCAAAACAACTGTAAATGAGTTATGTTTCAAGTATGCGAGAGGTTGCTTCTCTATGCCAAAAAACGATTAGTGTTCTCAGGCTTCCAGCAATGCAAAGCAGAGTCTGAGATGTCCTGATGAGAGATATATGCATTTCCTCTTAGACAATTAATATTAGGGGTGGGTTTTATTGCTATTCTTTTTTATGTTGTTAACATCCTGCCCTCTTTCCTGGTTCCTCCCAAAGAGCTACAATGCAATTTGCAAAACTCCCCTTTGTAAGATGTAAACATTTACCAAACATTGTCTTTCCACTTTGTATTATGACAAAAGAATAGAAGTCAAGATGTTAAATATATTTCTGTATTTGCATCTGAAAGCCCCAGGCCTTCCTGAGCACACTTGCAGATAACTTCCATTGTTTCTGGAACATTACCTTTTCTGTAGATCATCATCTCTGTGAAAATCCAAAGGCGAGGTCCTTGCTGAAGCACTACACTGGACCCATTTATAACTCAGAGCCTTACAGATGCATCAGTGCCACATGATGACCACCTACATTACTGCATCCCATTACTTAATATTAAGGCATACATAGCCTGGCTCATGAATGCACCGCTGGGGATTTGAAAATGAGAGGTCAGCAGATCTGCCTTATTTTCCAGTGCAATTACAGATAAACCAGAGGTTGAAACTCCTTCTGCAGGGGTCATTCCTAGAGCTGTCGTGCACGTTGGCACCAAAGCCTTGGGTGCTTTGTGGGCTGGCTGGGCTGGCTCAGCTCTCACGGGGCCTGTGGAGGCTGCAGAACAGACGCAGCAGCCACCAAGCAGCCCAGGAGGGCAGCGTTAGCAAACCCCAAGCCCAGCACACAAAGCAGCAGCAAGCTGAAGGCTCTCCCAAGTTTTCTCTGAAGCCAAAACACCTGGAAGCACTTCAGTCACTTCCCTCACGTCTCCGCTAGATAGAAGAAAACCAGTGGCTTCATCAACCCCACCTCTGCCAGAAGCCTTCAAAATGAAAACAGGACCTTAAACCCAGTTCTGACAAAGGCAGAGCGTGGATGGAGCACCCAAGGCCTTTTCCAGCCTTCTCAGTAGATGCTTCTTTCTGCTTGCTGTAAACATGGTCCTGTGCTTTACAGGTGGTAAGAAACAGCGTTACTTCGACTTGTGTTGGAATGTTCTCTGAGGGCTTAAAATAAAACTAGTTTTCACAATTGCATTTCATATCCATAAGCAAATGCTTTTCCTTTCTCTTCTTCCCCATTCTTGGGTGGTTGTGCATTTTTTCATGAGTAAAGAGCGCAGTTTACCCCATTACATACAAATTCTTTAGGCTTAATGATTTGGAAAACTTCCAGCTAAAATTCCTACTAAATAAGCAAACATCATTTAAAGAAGAACAGCTTAATGCCACTCGGCATTTTCCTTCCAACAAGAAAATGCAGCACATGGAGATGTAAGGAGAGGCACCCAGACCAACCCCCTAACACAGATGTGACTTTGGGATGCGACTTTGCAAAACAGATTCAGCGGAGCATTTTTCTAAAGACTCTGATTTTCCAGAGCTGCACCAACGGTTTCAGAGCAGACCTACTTAAATCTTTTTCCAAGTACACTGCATCCACAGAGGCCATCTTTGTGAAATTTCTGGAGGGAGATGGGGTTGTTTGTTTTAAGTAGCCTGCTAACCTCGTTTTCTGCTGCAGACAAAGCCTTCAGGCCAATCCTGCAAACACCTCTGGTATTGTTCGGAACAGTCGCTCTTGCACCTGCCAGGAAATTTGTAAGATCAGAGACTCAGATCCACCTTTTGCAACCTCTCTGCCTTCCTGGAAACTCCCCCAGAATAGCTGACTGGGTAGGATTAGGCTCTTGCTTTGGAAGTTGATTATGTGATCTCTGTTTCTTTCAGCCCTGCCAGCCAGGGCTTACCTCCAGAGGAGTATTTCAGCACGTGCTTAACCTTAAGCAATGAAATACTCATGCTTATAGTTAAGTATAGGCTTAAAAATTTTGTTGGACGCAAATCACAAGCACATTCTTACATACTTCTCTGGGCTGGGCCTAACCATAGTTCTCCTGTTAAAACAGTTTCCCCCCCCCCCAACACTTATCCCATCACTGTAATTTCCTTCTTCAATAACTCTCTCCGATTGCTTCATTCCAGCGAAACCAAAGGGAAATGACATTTTCTTCCATGGCAAGTAGATGATAATTGACAACAAACTGTTAGCTTATGTGCAGGAAGAGGTTCTATCTTTTATTTAGCCCAGCTAACCCAGGCTAACCATACAGCCACGTTTATCCAAGACCTGAAACATTGCCTCTTGTCTATCTTGTGTTCCCTAAATGCTCCACAACACACTGCTGCTGTGCTGAGGTGTTGGGGGGAAAGCTGCTTACTCCGTTAAGCATCCAAGGACAGAAAAGGAATGCAGCGTGCTGCTCCTGCTGCACAGGCTGCCTAGCAGAGAGTTAATATCTTGCACATGAGCCATTTCACCTACAGCAAGAAGTGAAAGCATGCGAATACACCCAGCAAGTGATCACAGAGCACCCTGCAGGGAATTTGCTTCCATTTCAAAGGGAGAGATCAAAACCCACAAAGAAAAGTTGGGAGTGGGGGGAAGAAAGAGAGAAAGAAAGAAAGATGCTCCCAGCCTGTGGATGAGATCAATGTTGGACCTGACCTCATACATTTTCTGAGAGGAAGGGAGAGGTATGGACAGAAGAATCAAGAGAGCACCTTCAGTCCCTGATTATTTATGTGCTGGGGGTTTGATCCTACACACTGCAAAAAATGGGAGGTTTGCCACCAACTTCAATGGAAGCAGAAACAAGTCCTATCACCTTGAGGTTTATTGGCTGTCTGCAGAAAGTTTTAAAATTTATATAGAAATTAAGTATAGGATAATTTGACAGTTTAATGGTGACGTTGTGGTTTTTACATTAAAAGAGACACAGATTTATCCTTTGGGTTTTATGATTTTCTTTTTCCTGGCTGTTGTTTTATTTAAAAAAGAAAAAAAAAATCTTATGTTTCAAGGGAAGACTGATAAAAATGGAACGGTTGTGTGCACTCACGGCTTAGTCCTGCCCTCCATCCCCAACTCCAGGCTCAGGAGTTTAAATCAGTTGGCATTAGTGGGAGCATCAAATTAGCCATCCTCTAAGTGCTCTGCTCCTGTGCCAAAAGCAAAATAGGCTGTCCTAATTTGAACCTTGCCAAATAGGGCATTTGGCCATGAGAAATTACTGAAGAGCTGGGGAAAAAAAAAAAAAAGAAAAAAACAACCAGTCACACCAAACCTGCAACCAAAGCCTGTGTTTGGGATCTATTGATCAGTCTGTAAAGCGAGGAATTGGCCCTGGGTGGCAGAGCCAGGCCCGGGACTCTCTGCAGACTCAAATAAACGCACATGGAGATGCTTGAGTAAATGACTTCCAATCCCTCAGGCATCGTGAGCATTTAATTATTAATTATTATATCATTCTACTCACTGCAGACAGCCAATGCCACTGTGGTGACATGGTTCATTGTGCTCGAGTTTGGGCTCAGAAGCACGTCAGCCAATACTTGAGAACAATGACCTCACTTCCATCAACGTGAAGCTCAATAAAATGACCCATCTCTAGCTTTTTTGGGGCCATTTCTTTGGAAACCCAGAGCACTACCAGGGGGCAGCTCCTCACGTCCAAGCAGAGCAGGATGGGGCCCGTCCTCTGCTCAGGACCTGACAGTCCGGCAGCTGCAAGCACTGGTGGGGAACACAAGGCCCCACTGGCCACCCAACACCCTCCATCTCTTTGAGGTGACCTTTTGCAGTCACCTTTGGAGACTTTTTGCTAGGTAAGCCCATCCTGCTCTTCCCTCCAGTACCCAGAGGCAGTGCCTGCAGCTCTCCACACCTGAATTTGCCATCCTGCACCCAACCTTTGGTCCTGGGGGCATCGCTAATGGCCCATCAGCCGCCGAGGTGTGGGTGCAGCCCCCGAGGAAAGGCAGCGGGGAGGAAGGACGCAGGAGGGACAGGAGGAAACGCTGAGGTTCACACAGGAACGAAACATTGCTGGTCCCTCCTCCCAGAAAAAAAAGCTTCCACCACCTCACACTGTATTAGTTCTTCGTCTGGGCAACAACAGCAAAGAAAATCTTTAAAATTAACTGTGAAAAATACAGCTTAAACAAAACTATTTGAATTTGTGCCATATTCTGTGATGAGTTTTGGTTTGGGTTTTGGTTTTTTTTTTTTTTTTTTGAGTGCCTATTTGGGGAAAGAGCAAAAACCATTTCAAATCAACCTGAAAGAACTTTTTTTCTCCACTCCCGAGCTTTTTCCACTTCTGTCAGTGCACCGGAGGCATCGCTCGCTCCCCAGCCCCGTGGCAGCACGGAGGTTCCCCCCATGACGAATTGCTTGGGGGCACCATCCCGCCCCCCCCCCCCCATTTCCCTGCCAGAGGCCCGTGCTGCTCAGGCCGAGCGCGCCGGCGAGGAGACAAGCCTCTGCTGCTGGATGCGTAATCTCCAATTTATACAAAGCTTTGAAAGGCATCCAATGGTCTAATTGGGAGGCCCTTAAATTAAAGTGGGGATGGGATTTGGAATCCACTTTAGAGCCTGCGGTTTGGAGGGAAGCATGGGGATCCATTTCATCTGTGTTGATATCAGGGGAGCCCAATATAAATGTTTTCTGGAGCTTTTATTCCTCCAGCCCTGGGGATTACATGAGGGCTGGCTTTTTACTCTTTTTTTTTTTTTCTCCGCCGTTGTTGGTTTTTTTTACACTCTGAAACCCCTTCCAAGTGTAATTTTAGACAAGGTGTGTTCCTGCGGTGTCTGGGGCACCGCCGCTTTGCTCTCAGCTCTGGGTGCTGGACCATGGCACCCATGTGCCTGCTGGCCCCTGGCATCGCTGCCCAGCTCAGGGGCTGAGCCAGGACACGGGCAGCACCTCTGGGCAGCAGCACTGTGCTGCTGGATGGAGCCCGGCAACCAAACGGTGCCACTGGGAAGGGGACATGCTGCTGGGGGTGGAGGAGAGGGGAGATGCACCCAGAGGTGCGAGACCAGGAGGAAAAAACTCCCCATTTACATAAGGTATTTGCTGGTAGATTTGGTGGGTAACCAACAGGGAGGAAGGCTCTGAATGGCCCCACAAGCCCCTTCCCACCCATCCTCCCAGCGCCAGGCTGCAGCAGAGCTGATTTACAGCGCCTGAGAGCCGACCTCTGCATCCTGAGAGTGCTGCAACGTGTCAGCAGCTGCTAAATGCAGCCATGTCTCCCCCTAATCTTCTAATGAAACATTCAGCAAGCAACCAGGAGGAAAATGATGTGAGGGAGTAGGAGTTTTCCCAACTTGTTGTGTTTGCTGCCAGCACCGAGTATTATTTCTCCCTGCCACTCAGGGTGGTTTGTGCTCACACAGCCCTGCAGCAAGGCTGCGTGCGCAGGAAATTCCCTTCGCATCACAGTGACACGAGGAGGGGACAGGGAGCGGAGGATGCATGTAGAAACAAACAAACATGACCTCATTTGTGCCAATGCTCAGACTGATTATATAGGTTCATGGCCAGCATTTCTTCCAGGGCCTTACTTTTGCTCCCCTCTCAGTGCAATGCATGCTCTGATCAAAACCAGGAGAGCAGCATTTAATAAGACCCAGTCTCAAGCCCTGTGCTCGTAAGCCTCCTCCCTTGCCAGGCACCATGGCTGCTCCTGTTCCCTCCAAGCCGGGTGGCTTCGGCCCTGTCCACACAGGGAGCAGCTGTGCAAGCTGGGTGCTCTGGCAGTAGCATGAACCCCACATATCGGCCAACGAGCCCCAGTCCTCCACCCTGCAGCAGAACAGGGCACAGCTGCCCCTTCTTCCCAGAGAGAGGTGTCTGTCCTTCGGTTATTTGCCTCCTGCTCCTCTGCCAGTCCCTTCCTTCATTAAATTAACACCTCGTTATAAAATGCAAGCTGCTTTGTTCCTACAAATGGTGCTGGAGGGTGTTTACTTTACTAATGAATATCCTGTGTAGAATGGAAATCTGTCCCTGGCAGTCCTTAACAAGTGCTTCATTAAGCTGTTTGAAAAATGTTCCTTTCTGTTCTCCTTTGAACAGGTTACGCTTTGCTCTTTTAAGCGAGTTTTTGGCTGCCTCCCCATACCTGAAAGGATGGGTGGAGAGGTGGCCATCTGCTGCCTGAGCAAGAGGCCTTTTAATCCTCAGCAGCAGGAAATGTGCTGACAGACCTACCAGGCCTCCCTCCCAGGTGAGCCAGCATCCCTCTGCCCACAGTGATGGGGCAGGGATGGCCCAGCCCAGCGCACAGAGCTCAGAGGCATTCAGAGGACTCAGAGCTGTGAGCAGAGCTCTGAGGGCTGCGCTCTGACAGCACTGTTACAAGACCAGGGAGTTCCAACCAGAGCTGAGAAAAGAAGGGCGGCAGATGAGGAGGCCAGGTGGCCAAACGTACCTAAGTTCTGCTTCTAGTTGGACACAGGCTTCAAGAAGTCTGTCCGTGACAGCAGGGTAAAATTTGTGAACCCAGTGGTCTGCTGTTAGAGGTGATCCATCTCCGTAGCCTGTGCTACCAATGATAACCAACTTCTGTTGAGTAGAGCTCAGCTTGAACACCCTATTTGTTGCCTTTCATCCAGAATTTAGCGAATGCTCACAAGCAGAAAACACAAGGCACATCACTTCGAGATGGGAGATTCCATGTTGTGCCAATGGGACTGCAAAGTCTCCCTGGCAAGAGCTGCACGCCAAGCTGACACATTGCTGATTTCTGTCTCCAGGCAGACCCACACACAAACAAGAAGCCTTTAAAATCCCCTCAGCCTCCAAGTGTCCAGACTGAAGACTCCTCCTGCATGTATCAAACCTAGCAGAGAGTTTAAAAGATGAACTATATTTATTGCTTTGAGGGTGAGAAAACTTGACCAGTTCAAAACTCACACAACATCCTCCACCCTAGAATTAACAGAAAACACACTAGAAAAGCATGTGCAGCCACAAAGAGCTCACTCACCAGCAAACCTCCTGCTCAGTTCTCCGTTTTGCTCCACTAAAATCTGATACAATTCCTCTCAGGTGAGAAAGTTTGAGGAGGGCAACAACATTGGAAAAATAATCTTATTTTAGTCAGAGCAAATGCAGGTCCCTCTATGAGTTATCTTTGAACAAAGCGATGCCAGAAGAATGCAGCACGATAAGAACAGAGAAAAAGCAAGGTCCAGTGAAAGTGTGTGCCACTACGGGCACTGGAGGTCTGGTGGTCAGTACCCTCGTCACACAGTCAGCACGAGCTGCAGAGCCTGCATCTGGGATGGCAGGGCCCGAGCTCTGCCCTTCAGGGATTTGCTTTTCCCAATGCACAGCTTGAAGACTGGAAATTTGTGTATTGGGCCCTCCACTGGCACACAGATGATACCTACGAGCACAAGACAAGCGCAGTGCAGTCAGTGCAGATTTAAGCTGGGCTCAAAATTGGGACTGAAGCATGCCCTCAGTGACGTAAAATCAGTAATAAAATTCATAGAATGAGGAAACAAACCAACTTCCTAACCAGGCATTCCATTATGACAAGCTCCCTTGTTAAAACTGTATTGATAGAGGAGTTGATAATTAACTGGCCAGTGTCTGTACTGTACTAGCACATTGTCCAGTGTTATCTGGCGGTGGTTTTCAGAGATAACAATGGACAATGGCCTGTTTGGACAGGCGAGTACACTGGGAAGAAACACTGCATGCAAGCATTCTAAAAAATAATGCAACTATTCAGATACCAAGCTACTCAATTCAACCACTCCACATAAATACCGTTCTGACTTGGACAGCTTTCCCAGCAGGTGATACGGAACTTTTGACTGAAAGGCTGGCAGTCCAGCAGTGACTTCACTTGGACTTTGCTCGGTCTCTTAGTTCAAAAGAGAGAAAGGAACTCATCTGCTGCTGGCCAGTGAGAAGAGGAGGCATTTAGAAACCACAATGTTGAACGAAGAGGAAAAATAGCTGAAATACTCCAGCTTGACAAAGGAAGCCAGATACCATCTAGCATTTCTTCTTGCAAACCCTGAATCCAAATTCTGGCCACTAATCTGGGTGAGGAACAGCTCCAAACAGGGCGAAGAAGAATTCTCATGCAACCTAGAGACAGTCATTCCTAGAATAAACACGAGTCCCGTCTCACTGTCTGCATGCAGGCCTGTCCTGAAACGGAGCACTTTCCTGTGGCCAGATGATTCCAGCCAGAGCGTCCACAGGCTGCCTCGAGCGCTCAGACCAAATTAGCATTGCCACCATCTATTAATATATATGACCCGGGACTGAATACCTGTAAAACAGGATGGGCCTCATTCTGCCCTAATTGATCAGCATCCATGAGGAATAGCCGTACTGAAGCCAGTGGAGTCTCACCTCTTGTACTGAGATTAGAATCTAGCTCGATACCTCTGAAGATTTTTTGGTGACTCGCCACTTTACATGAGCTAACGAGCGGCTCTGCCTCGTGTAGAGCTCTGAGAAATGCGCAGCCTAAAGGAACAGCTCTGCATTTCCACCTATTCTACGCCCGCTGGATCAAAAACGATGAGTTTGACTTTGTCTAAACACACGTCCCCAACAGAGGCTGGAAGATGACACTGAGACATTTTAAAATGTTATTTCTAGAATTTTTTTTTTCCCCCTCTCGATTGCAGTGGCTCTTTATCACATATGCTCTGGGAACAGCTGTAAAAATTGCCATCTGAGAAGCTGCATTTACACATACTTTACTTCTGTCAGCAGTGGCATTGCATTTACCGGGGAGGAGGACAGGACAGAGGCGGGCCCGTCTTCCTTACCGCCAGTCCTGCACGCCCATCCACATCAGAATACATGGCTAAGCACTCTTTAATATACATTAAAAACTAGCTTCAAAGGCAGGCAGGAAACAGAACTAATCAACTCTGTTTCTGAAGAGAAAGGGAAGGCGTTACATTGTAAAGAACCTCTTGCTCCCTATTCCTGCACAGCTTTCAAAACAAGATATTGAGTAGGTTTTATTGGACTTCTGAACATCCCTTCAGGGCTGGGCTAATGAATCATAGCTGATGCCAGAGGCCTTGGCAGAAAGCTTGCCAACCTGCTTCACGTTCTGTTCTCTTGCCATAGATTTCTAGGGGAAGGAAAAAAAAAAAAAAAAAGGAACAGTACATGCAAAGGTCTCTTCAAGGTTTAGGAAATTGGCATGCACTCCTTAGCCACCCAGGTCTGCAGGAGCTTCACGATACTTTATTAAATAAACCCTCCGTGACCCCACCAGCAGCAAGGTTTGCTCTTGTTACAGGTTCACCCTGGGACTGTCCCTGAGAGCTGCCCTGGTGCCACCAGAGAGCATGGAGACCTCCACACACAGCCAAGGGGATCAGCTCCCCTTGGTGAGCGCCGCTGCTCCGGGCAGTTACAGAGCCATGATCTCTAGGGGCAGAAGTCCAACAGCCAGCTGGGCAAATCAAACCACACAGAGAAACTGGAAGGAGGGATGGGATAGGTCAGAGGAGAAACATCACCCAGCCTGAGACCAAAGGGCAGGCAAAGCCTCACCTCTGCTCTTACCTCAGTTGTCACGATGGCTGTTTGTCCTGCCATCTCCATCATTTGGCATCCACGTGCTTTCCACCATGAGTGCTCCCACTGATCCAGAGCTCTCCGTAGCTCAGCTTGGCCACCTTTCAGAAGTGGCATCTCCTTAAATCACGGTTCTCCCTGATGGACACAATGTGGTTAAACCTGGGGCCACCACCCGAAGGGCCTTCCTGGCTCAGGATGACTCTCCATTTGTTCACAGCTTTTGCAGCCAGATGTGCTGGTGAAAAAAATTCAGTGCAAAAATCTAACCAGAAAGGTGGTGTTCTGCCTCCAGCCTGCATTGCCAGTGATCGGTTCCAGTGCAGGAACACCAGAAGCTAAGTTGGCCACATTTAGGAAGGCAGCAGAGTATGAAATTTAAACACCGCACATTTCAAGTGCACTTGCCATCCACTGCAGCAGTAGGAGCACTCTTGTATTAATTTAATTACCCATAGCCCTGTCCTGACCCACTCAGCACGATACATCAGCGTGGGTAACAGGTCTGTTTGACAGCAGGAGCCAAGTCATGCTTGGAGTTCCATCTACTTTGAGAGAAATAGCACCCTCTTGTAGATGAAATCCTCTCCATAGCAAGCTAATCAGAGAGCAGCTCATTAAGACCACAGGGCTTGCACCTGGAGCAAAGCTGCAGTCAGAAAGCATGCAGGGCCTGATCTATGAAGCTGGAAAATAAATGACTGCCAAAAACACCAAACCTGCCATCCTGAGATCCCTAACTGCTACAAGAGCGGCCCAAAAGCCCACCCAGTTGTGGAGATGATGAGAATCAGAGGTTGCAGAAGCCAGGACCGTCTCCTTTTGCACTGAGGCCCCCCCCGACATGGTGTCAGTGCTGGCCGTTAATGGAGCGTTAGGGCAAGAAGAAATGCTGCAGTGGCAATAAAGTCACTTCCTATGAACTTCTCCTTCATCAGAGCACTATGCCAGATCACAGTGCCGTTTGAAATTAGCCCACGTCCACCAGGCTGCGGACAGTCATGGAGTGTGTTGAGCTCTGTAGCTGTGGGATACTTGGAAATACCTGACTGCTGTTCTTGACAAGGAGGGAAGAGTTGTTTTAAAGCAGGGTGAAAAGACTTTCAAACAGGAATGGAAAGAAATCAAGGAGGCAGGCGAGCAAGAAGGTCATCAATAAACAGAATCAGTAAAACAAACCCTTTGAAGACTGACCCGGAGCCATCCTCACTCCTGAGTTTGACCCCAGGGGAAGGAGCACCTTGGGGCCAGGCTGCAGAGCAGCACGTTGCCACTGCAAGGGAGTGCTGCAAGGCTGGGCAGCAGGGACACCTGCCCTCTGGGGGCTGTTCCCAACCAAAACTGCAGCAATGCCAGAAAGTCCTAATCCCTTCCATCATTATTTTTTTTTTCCTTCCTTCCCCTCACTGTGGTTATTTTTTGGTCAAACTATTTCAGGGAACTCTTTATTTTTGCAAGAGCTCTGATATCATTCCTATTAGACGATAAACATTTATAATTTGAAGCAGAATTCCAAATACTTAGCCCTTAGGTAAACACTAGAAAGTAAAGGTCAAACTGTAAACATCAGTATTTTTGTAAAGATTGTGTGCATTCATGTTTTGAATTCTTGTTTTCCTTAAGTAAACCCCAGGCAAGAGATAACAGATGCCTGATTTCAAAGATCCTGAAAGTTCTAATTTGGCACGCAATGGCATGCGCTATAATGAAGTTTACAGAAGCACTCTCTGAAGCGTTCACACATGAAAAATTAAAGTGGAGATAGTTGTTTTATTTAAATCAGCCCTATTTTCAGAAACCTTTTATCCAGCCGTAAACTGCTGTGGAGTAGGAGATCAACAACTGCGTCTCCAAGGTTTCTTCCTAATAACAAGCCACGAATGGAGCGCGTCCTGCCTTAAAGGACCATTGAGAAAACATTTATTTGCTGGGGGGCTTCTAGGGATGTTTGCAGGTTGGAAAGCGAGGAAGGAGAAAGCAGAGCTGAAGGATCCACAGCTGCAGGAACGGTGCAACTGGGAATTGTCTACAACTTTTCATTTGTCGGAGCGCTGAGTTATTTTCTGTACTCCAGCTCTCTCGAGCTTCTATTGCAACTCTGACTGCTCAGCATTTCAGGTCAGACCCCTGGGTCTCAAGTCAGATACCCAGAGTATGAGGAACACTTAATTGGTGACCACCCACAGAGAGTTTGGTTCATGTGCCCTGCCTGGGATCACCCTGGCAGGAGCTGAGACCCCACTGCCCTGGTGCACATCAGAACAGCCCGAATGTTTGTTCATCTTCCCACAAACCCCCACCTCGTTCGCTGCTCATCTTCCCACTCCTGCCAGAAATGGGGCAGAGATCCTCGGACTGCAAAGCCCTGATTCATTCCCCAAGCAGGTCTGTAATTGTAGTGGTCTAATTAAAGACTGTATCCTAACACAGAAAACGGGAGCAGGCCTGGGAAGAGAATTAAAGTTGCAAGATAATTCTGGTACATCCAAAGTGTTTTTAAATACAGTTCACACACACAAGGAAATCAAAATGAAGGTACAGAAATCCACTGCATAACTGGAAGCAAATTCCAGCAGTGCTGGGGAACTCCTGGAGTTACTGAAGCAAGTTACTCTGTGGGACCAACCAGCTCCATTTCAGGTATCTGGAGGGAAACATCCTGAGCACAAACTTTTCGACCACCTCCCCAAAACACAGAAGCCTCCTACTTTTTTCCACTCTATTCCTTATGCATCTATTCACCAAGGGGACAGAGGAGCTCTGACCCTCTCCAGTGAGTACAGAGGGAGATGCTCAACCAGACACATGGGTTCTCCTGAGATGACTCCCACTCTGGCTGCAGTCACTGGGCAATTCCCTTCTCACCTGTTCCTTCCTCCATCTCCATTAAAGATGTGCCCGTCACGGGTCAGGGCTGCAGGAGAGCAGACCCCGCGCTCTAGGGAGAAGCCCACGCCAGCTCTGCAAGAATGGTGTTCTCCCCTCCAGCATCAGCAGAGCACGTGCAGGCTGAGAGGTTTGAGATGTTCATTAAGTGGCCGAGTTTGGCAGGAAAATTAAGTGAAAGTCACTCGCCTGCCAAATCTCAGCAGCACGGTGGTGCTAGAGCTGCTCAGATAGGACGGATATCAGTGTTTCAAGGCAAGCAAAACCACTTCTTTCCTTTTTCCAAAAAGCTGCTGGTATCAGCCCCACGTCGACCCACATCTTACATAGGCATACGTGCATGAACACACACACGGAGCAGCGCCGTCACCGTATTTCCTACATTGTTAAGTGAAGAGATGGGCGCGTTCTGATTCACTGCAAACTTCTGGGAAGTTTTATATTTCCGATCCACCCACCATAATTACAGAAAACCCCACAATGGCTGAAACTCCTTCCTGTAATATTTTAACAAGTATTTCCACTATACTTGCCCATGTGCCACCAATAAAGAGGGCTTTTGTACCAATCTGGCCATAGTTGGTTTTTGTTTTTGTTTTGTTTTTGCAGTCATTCCTTTTTACAATCAGGCAGAAGCTTTTTTTCTTACTTTTCCCTCGCTCAGGTTTGGCTGAGCAGTTGCGAGTAGATTAAGGGGGAATAAGAAAAGCACAGCAGACAGGGGCACACACCTTTGCATTTAAACTGCTAGGAACAAATAACCATTTTGTTAAATACAATATACACCCCAGAGCAAATTAACTGCCCATATTTGGCTCTACAAAAGGAGACTGGGCCTACCAGCATAACCTGGTTTTACTGGTCTCACCTTGGACAGTAAGGTTGGCAGCAGCTGCCAAAGCTGGGACTTCAAAGAACTGAGGATTTGCAGGAGAAGATTCAACCAAGTCCATCTCAAAAGCTCTCCTGACCCTATGTAGCACCAGGTATGTGAGAGGGGTGGAGGAAAAAAAAAACTACCTTTTTGTTATACTTTTGGGGCTGTAATTCCTAAAAAAAGTCTAATTATTTTGCCCAATAAAATTCAAGACTATTATCCATACTTTTGTTAATTCAGACTAATTGCTTTTCATAATTATGATTAAGCTCTGAGAGAACACTGTATACAACTATTTTCTCTTTGGGATGCATCTAAAGAACAAAGAAATTGAACCAAATTCAATAAAACAATGTCTAAGGAATATACAGTTTCACCAGATAAATACCATTGTTTGCCAACGTTTAGATCGTTCTTCACCATCAAGGAATTTTTTTTAATATTTTTTTTTTTAGGACTGAACAAAAAATAACTATTTTTCTGAAAACCACACACCTTAAGCCATTTGCACCTAAACTGGCATTAAGATGCTACAGACATTTTTGGAAAATCATGGAACTTTCAACTGTGGTGACTGGTTAATCACTTCACCAGAGCAGCAGAAAATGGAAATGCTTTCAGACCAAACAGATGAGAAACTGACAAAAAAATATAGGGACTTCTACAGAAGATACAAATTCAGCTGAAAAAATACCAGTGGAAATTTTTCATTTGGTTCTGCATTCAGCTCTCCTACCATCTTCCTTCTTTCTCAAAACAAGAATTTCCACTTCAGTCAAAGGTAAAGTGGAAAACAGACAACAAAAAGGAGCCTGATTTTCCAGAACATCCAAATCACAGCAATCTAAAGACATCATTACCCTTTGAAGCATCTCAACGTAGACACCCAAATATTAAGACACTTGGTATTGCTATTCAGATCTGAAGCGCTGGCCAAGGTTTTTATTTCTCTGGATGATTATTATTCTGAGGCAGCAAAATATGCTTGTACAACCAGATCTGGAAACACATGGTTCCCTGCTGGCTTGAGAGTCCTGGAGGGAAACAGAAGCAACCAACCTTTGCAATAACAAATTTTCAAGCTTACAAACCTGCCATCAAAACTCCAAGGGGAAACATTTGGCTGTCTGCTCAAGCGTGCACTGCTTCAAGATGGTTTTGTAGTAAATGTCATTAACATTGCACATTTGAGAGGTCTTGCAGGTTGCAGCGTAACCTTCCAGAACTCTGCTCAGTTACACATTGACTAAATGAACAACGTTGAGTTAGTTTGGATTTCACCATATTTGGCCTGAATGAACCTAAACCAACACAAAAATTGCCCTGTGCGAGCCAGTACCAGCCAGATTCTCAACACTCCAGCAGCTAAGGTTTCTCTTCAGCATCACTGAAGTTTGGGAGGCTTGCTTTGGTGACCTGTGGCCTTTCTTTCTTCCCACCTGCCTCATTCTTTCTTTCTTTGCTATGTATGTTAATTTGGGGAAAATCATAGCCTAAGGCAACACACCTGACTGCTTCCCACCCCAAAATCATTTACCATTTAATGCACGGTTACATTCATTCTTCTGCCTTTATAGTTCCCTAATGAGCTTGAACTGCAATTAACAAAATGATTGTGTTCACTTTAGTACAATGCACCTGCAAATACCAGGAAAGGAAGTCATATTTAAAACAAAAATACACTCAGTACATACTCCAGCATTAGCTTGATAGTCTATCACGGACTTAAATTTTAACAGGTGTCAGTGGCTGCCAACAGCTTGCTGTCATTTTTTAATTTTACTGTAATTGGTTGAAGATGTCCCTATAGTGTTATCTCACCCATACTTCAATGAGTCAGAGTAAAAAGACAGAATACTTCCCTTTATTTTTCTGCTGAAGTCATCTACTATCCTGTAGTGGTCAATTTTCCTTGTAAACATTCAGACTGAAGCTAGTATTATAGTCTCTTTGCTGCGTGAAGATCTTTTAAAACCCATTGTTTGGATTTATTCAAAACCAATATTTACAAGAAAAATGCCCAATGAGTACTTGCTTCTTATAGTATTTCAGTGATATTGGCTACAGTGTTCTAACAAATGTGTGACACCCTAATCTGCATACTACAGACCTCCCACATACAAATTTTTGATGATTTTGGCAGAAAAAAGGTATTTTCTTCCTCTCTGCTTGTTAAATGAAAAAGACTATCCATCATATATGTATACATCAGAAATAACATACATACAGAAACAAGAACTCACTACATTCAGATTGATCCATCTACTGCTCTTCATTTTTTCCTCTATGTCACAGACTACTAAAAAAAAAAAAAAAAAATTAAAAAACAGAGGTTTGACAGAAGCTCTGAAGATCTTTGACCAACCTTCTGCTCATATACAGCAGGGCCACATCTAGTCAAGTTCAGGCAATCTCCAGAAGTGGAGAATTCACAATTTGTCGGGAATTAAGTGCTAAACCACTGTAGCTGTGAACATTTTCCCCCTTATATTCCAGTCAGATCTCCTCTTGATGTTATCTGTCGCAGCTGCCTCCTGTCTTTCCAGATCTGACTCCATCCTCTAACTACCCCCTAACTCTGCCAACAAGCACAGAAGCCTGAAAGCAAATCTTGCCAGTAAAGACCCTGACAGCACATCAAATACACTTCAGCCTTTTCCCCATTCCTTTCATCACATGCCACATTGAGCAGAAAGCCCACAACTCCCTTGGTTTCCCTCTTGCCACTAGCATACCGTACAAACATCTGCCCACCCTACACAAGCTTCACCAGTTCCAGTGAAGCTTTGACTTCCCTAACTTTGTTCCTACATGCCCAGACAACACTCAGATGCTCCGCTTTGGTAGCCTGTCCCTGCTTCCACTTCCACACTCTTCCTTTTTGCATTTGAAATCAGTCAGGAGATCCCCATTCAGCCAAGCTGGCCTCCTGCTATACCTGCTCAGCTTCCTGAACATCAGGATGGACTGTTCTTGTGCTTTGAGGAGGCTGTCCTTAAAGATCAAGCAACTTTCATAGGCCTCTCTGCCCTCCAGGGCAGAATCCCAGGAGATTCTGCCTACCAGTTCCTTGAAAAAGCTGAAGTCCACACTTTTGAAGTCTTGAATGATTATCGTATTACTCGCCTTTCCCACTTCCCCCAAGTTCTCAAGCCAACCATCCTGTGATGCTGCAGCCAAGTCATCCCCAACCAGTTCTTCCTTATTCATGAGCAGCAGCTCCAGCACAGTACCTCCATCAGTCAGCTTGTCCAGCACCAGCAGCACCAAAAAGTTGTCCCTGATGCACTCCGTAGGTCTCCTGAGTTGCTTGCACCCTGGACTTCCAGCAGATGAGGAGAGGGTTATGGATCTCCTAAAAGAGCTTTGCCTAGTATCAAAAAAAGTGAACCCACTTCTTGATAACTGGAATCCTGCTTGTGTTAAGAGAATAGTCCTATTGTGACTTTATAAGCCAGGGTACTGTAATTGTAAGTACACTGTAGGATCCCAGTTGTAATCTGTATAATACAAATGCAACAGCTACAAGCATCTTTGAAAGAGGTCCATTCAGACAAAACTACCCAAGGCCTCACTTGTGGAGGATCCTTGGAGCTCTGTATACAGTGTAGAAGCGAAGGCAATGAAACACAAAACCAGTGCCTTTAGTGTTCACTTACAGCCAACTTGGGCCTGTGGGTGAGCAACACAGGCTTGTTTCAGGACCTGGTGAGAAGAGGCGTAACACGACCTACCTGCATGATGAAAGACCACAAGCCAGACAGTCTATCCACTGCATGTGTCCAGAGGGCAAGACCAGGAAAAGACAAAATTTTTCTGTACCTTGTGGGCTCAAACCAATCCCCCTGGTCAATGACTTTCAGGGACTTCGTTTCTTATCAAAAAGACAGGATCTGAAGAACTACAACAGAGTAACATGAGGAATCTGACCCTCTCTTTCTAAAGGACTCAATTACTGGCTGCAGGTAGTACCTTGCTGGTTACAAGTCAGAGAGTAGGTAGTTTTTTGGACTTTGAGCCAAATTCTCACAATTTTTCAACACTACTGAATCCAGAGCAAGTGAAAGGCAAACTTGGCCTTTGGTTTGAGCTGAAGTTTGCAGTTTACACAAGCTCCAAAAAAGCTTGGCGATGTAAATGAGTGCCTGATTTGACGGTGACTCATTTACCCTCTTAGACAGCCCTAATGGCTGATCTGTCCTGGCCATTTCGCAGGTAAGATTTCGAAGGAACTTCTCTTATCCATACATTAAGACCGATCTCATGGTCATCAACCTCTTTCCTACATATCAGGAGCCCTTAAATCCACATACACACTCCCCCAACACCATAGCTGCCACCATCTTTATCTGAGCATCTCAATTTTTCCTAAATTTATCTTCACAACAGCCCTGCAGGATGGATTTCCCCCACGATAAGGGTATGATGGGACACTAAGGGACAGATTTTTTTAAAATGGAATTTAGTTCAAGTTCACATGAGTTGCAATAAACCTTTACTTTGCCTCAGAGCTGGGTGAGCTCAGCCCAATTTGCTTAGTGCTCTGGATTTGTAAGGGTTCAGGCAACGCAGAAGTGCCAAGTTTCACACTGTTTTGCACATGAAACCATAAATCCCTCTCCAGAACCCCAGGGGCATGGAGGGGGGGGGAGGCTGCTGTTCAAAAGGTTCATGAACTTGGATAAAGTTGGGCAGATATCAGAGTGTGCAACAACTAAATTAAGTTCTGTCCAAAAGTTTTTCCACAGACTTAGCCTACAGAATAGCTAATAAGAACATTAAGTTTTTGCAGAATTGGGCTACTGGCAAAAAAGTAACATTGCTATATTTTGTTCCTAGCTTAATCTTTTTCAGTTAATTCATTGCATTGCTTTTTCCTGGAAAATGCACAGGCAGTTTTCTTTATCTAAGGTCATTTTAACTTTTCGTAGGTATCCAGACATGATTCCTTCCTATTTTATTTTTCACGTAGGCATCTACCAGAGACAGAGAACCATGTTCTCCAAGATAAGACCATATGAAAAAGCTTACTTAGTCTAATCATAAGATAATTACTCTTCTGAAAAATCTTTAGAGAATATTTACTTGTATACAACATTAAGTAACCTTTGTCAGTATTCATTATCTGTTCACGTTCACTTCAGTAGAAACTTTTATCAAAGAAATAGAAAAATCTTCACTAATAACAGCTGCCACTCCAAATTCATTCTATAACTCTGATAACCACAGAGTCACAGAACAGTTGGGTTAGAAGGGACCTTAAAGCCCACCCAGCCCCAACCTCCTGCCGTGAGCTGGGTGCCCTCCGCAGCTCAGGCTGCCCAGGGCCCATCCATGGCCTTGGCACCTCCAGGGATGGGGCACCCACATCCCTCTGGGCAGCTGTGCCAGGGCCTCACCATTCTAACTCTGGTTTTCAGTGAAAACTACAATAATCGTCTGCATTATCTTCTTCCAGCGAAGTTCTCTGGAGAAAAATTTGCCATTCAAAATTCAGGACGTTTGCAATACTGACTTTAGAATAAAACTGAGAAATATCTGGGCACCTAACCTGCAAGCAAGCAAACATGCTGGCACAGTAAGGAAGCACTTGGTTCACAGCTGCTTTGAAAAGCAAACTTCAAGAGCAAAGCAAATCTTGACAGCCAGATTTGAGACTTCCTTATGATAAACGACAAGTTATTCCATTACCATCCTGGCAAAATGATACCCACATAACCAGTGGGACAGCTGGATTTTCTTTTCCACAGAGCAGTCATTACAATAAGCCAAAACACAGTGCAATGAAAAGGATTCTGATTTGATGAATACTGAAGTCACCAACACAAGGGATTCAGTGGAAGCTTTTTAGAGCAGCAACCGTCTCTTCCCTTCATATTTAAATAGCAAAACCTCATTTCAACATGTATTTACCACTTACTTATCAGTAACAATTGCAACAAGCAGGATCAGATGTTCTGGCAGCATATAACACTGTGCAGTGTTTTGCATGTAGTTTGCAAAGCACTTCACTAACAAGGGTGCTAAGGGGTGACAGTCATCTCAAGAGCCAGGGAAGAACCCAGGTTTTAGGGTCTTCAGAACATTTCCCTACCTTGCCTGGCATCTTCCTGAGCAAAGCAGCCCCTGAGGACAGTCTCTTAGATGTCCATCACTGAGCTCTGGGAGCAGCATCAGTGGTTACTGAGGATAGCTCAGCACACAAAACTGAGGTGACTAAAGAGGGCAGGGAAAAGAAAAAAAAAAAAAGAGAAGGAAAAAAAGAAAAATCTGAAGGAACCTTTAATCTCTTAAGTGAAAAAGAAAAAAAAAAATCGAACAAAACAGTTCTTAATGGAATGTTAAGATAGTGTATTTTACCCACAAAAATCAGAAAATGAAGGAATTAAAGACTCCCTTGGCTCTTTTAACCCTTCCCTCTGCCTGTGTGCATTTAGGCTTTTCATTACACAGCCACGTAACACTGGGCAAAGGGACATAACCTAAGGTGATGTGTAAGTGCAAGTATGGCTTATGAAGTAAAGCTCCAGAAATGAAAATGTTAATAACTAGCCATTCTATCTTGTAAAAGTTTAATATTAAACTGTTACAGAATGGCAGGATACTATAGAAAGGGCAAGATGTTGTTATGCAGCTAAGTGAAATATTGCATAAATGAGCTGTTCCCCCCAGTAAATATTTTGGTTGGAGTTTATTTGCAGCAGTATTTATCTCCCCGTGAACCCAATATGATGGTAATATATCACGGGAAGCAGCTGTCCCCCAGTTTATGCCTATATGTAAACAAATCTCAGTGAAATAGGCTGCTTGCCCTGTACTGAGCACCCATACGTTTTGCAGTCCCACGCCTGCAAAATGCAACACACTGGCTTCTTTACCAAACTCTCTGCAAGCTCCGTATCTGCTGCACTTGGAGGAGCCGCACACTTCCCAATCATTATCATGCACATCCTCTTCATGAGCAAGGAAATACTATTATCCTGGTTTTACAAATGAGAATTCTCGGCACAGAGAGATTAAAGCTAAGCATTTCAAAGCATCCCAGTTAATTAAAATGACTCGAAAATGGGTGTCCAAATTGTTTAAATACCTTTGAAGTCTCAGAATAATTATATTGCTCAAGGTCACACAGGGAGTTTATGGCTGACCCACAACTTGAACCCAGGTTTCCAGCGTCCCACTCCAGCACCTTAATCACAAAGCCATCTTTGCTTTCCAATTTAATACTGGCCAGACCTGGTCCACATGCAAACTGGTTACCAGCGGACAAAACCTGTTATTATGCCATTTAACGTAGCTATCTCTCTCTCTCTCTATTCTCCAGGATAAACAGCAGTACTTTTGGGCATCTCTCAGTTCCTTAAAGGACATACCATTACAAAACACAAGGCAGGGAAAAGCAGTTTGAGGATTAGCACAAAAAGACGGGGAGGGACTTTTCCAGTGGTGCACCTCAACTCTGCGGCAGAGCAGGGTTTGCGGTCCCTCCAGTACTCAGTGCAGTGGCCCTGCTGCTGTCCCTGCCCCTGCTTTCTGATGCAGTGTTTGACTAGCAGCATTTCCTTTCAGCAGGTCGGGCTGCCCAAAGCCAGTCCTGTTGGTATCAGCCTCGCTGCGAATCCCACGAGCTTTTGTCATCAGCCCACTTGACATCCCAGCCAACAGCGATACCATGTTTCCTGCCATCAGATGTGCTAGACAAAGTACAAAACAAACCTCCTGAGACATTCAGAGCAGCACCAAGACCTCAGCAGCAGAGCACATGCTAGAAGAGTCCTCTCCCAAAGGAAAAGCTCAGAAAGGATGAGTCAGAGAGGCCTCCATACCACAGAGACACATGAACATCTGCTATAACACTGTCAGATGTTCACACTGCAAGACACTTACCAGCCTTCCTCATATCACCGCTGTCTCTACACAGAAGAAGGCTGCACTGAAGCCAGTTTTGATATCCACTTAATAACCTGAGCTTAACTTCTCCTGGGCACACGCTCTGATGATGCACTCCTCTCATTCAAAGCTGCAAACCAGAAAGTCACGCTTGCCAAACACCAACTCCCACCATTGGCACAAAGCACTTGGGCCTTAGCATGAACCAATGCCATTACATAAGGCAAAGCTTCCCAGGTAGGATTCAGTCTTGAGTTCTCCCTACAGATGTGGAACACAATGCAGGGCAGAGATCAGCGTAGCGCACACACACTCAACACACTGGGGTTGCTAATTTCCCATGCTAAGGACAACCTTTGGAACTAAAATGAATTATGCGTCTCATTCTGAGCGCATCAAAGAGTAGACAGCCTTTTTAAAGTAGTCAAGATCACCTCAGCTGTGCTTTTGTTATCTAGCCCAAGGTTAAGGATTTGGCCTTGGGCTAACAATTGGCTCAGAAAACCAGGATCATATAATGAGAGTTCCAGGAAGAGAGAAAAACCAAAGCTTGGTAAAGGCACATTCTTCAAAGTGTCCCAGTATCTGACCCTTTTTTTTCCCCCTCCCCCTCAGATGAATGGGGTTAAAAAAAAGAGAGGACTGGAGCCTGAAACCCCGAAGGATGTACTCATACAAAAGGAGCTGGAACGACATTCCAGATCCTTCCCAGACACTCAGGCTCACGGAGGAAGGCCTGACAAGACACTGTGCTCACCAGTTAGATGGAAAAGCTGGCAGTGACCCACTGCCTGGCTCAGGTCTTCAGAGGAGGGGGCTCTTGGAAAGGGCTGCACCTGGCCTATTTTCTTTGTTAGGAAACATCAGCTGAACTACTTCTATTGGAAAATCAAATCTAACCCTCAAAATTGGGCTAAGACTCCCTAGCAGGCAAGAACAGCACCAGCTACCTGCCAGCAAAATGGCCTGCTGGGTTACACAGAGCTGTTCACAAACTTCTTATTTTTCCTTAAATAAGTTTTTTTTTTTTTTTTTTTTGGTCAGAACCTACACAAGGGAGAGTCACAGACCACTCTCTCAACCTTTGCTGCTGACAAAAACCAGAAGCCTCCACCCACACTCTCAACTGAAGTTTCCCAGGGGTTTCCCAGGCACTGGTCCTTCTCCCCAAGGAGCTCAGCAGTGGGCACAAAGCAGCAGCTGAGCAGGTGCATAGGATCTCTTTCTAAATGACTCTGCCCTCTAGGGTACATTTAGGTTGTATTTTCAAAGATGAAAATCTGTCATTTGCAAATCCAGGACAATTCTTTGCCCAAACTGTCAAAAATTAGTTAACAATTAACTATTTCCTTAAGAAAAAAAAAAANNNAAAAAAAAAAAAAAACACCAGACCAGGAAAAATGAATCAATTGGTCTTCAATCTCCCCCTCAGTAATGGCGGCATCTAGAACACAGGCTGTTGCTAATCCTAAGTAACCAAAAATGTCAATGGACTTTAAAAATATCAGTGGTTGAGAAAAGGGGAGCTTCAATTCCATATCCTGCTGATTTTTAAGTCTCAAGGTGACATTCTCAGCATCCTCCCAAGAGGATGCGAGGAAATTTTCTTCTTAAGGATCTCAGGTTTCGTGGTGTGCTCGCGAGATTCCAGCACTGGAAGCTTTAAAGCAAGCCTGCAAGATGCCAATAGTCTGCACATGGAAAGCAGTACCTACAAAACAACGCACCTGCCATTCCAGCAATCTAGGCCTTGAACAATGGGAATAAAGGAGTATCATTAATGCCAATAATATTCTGCAGAACAAAGCTGCTCATTTTTCACTTCAAGCTATTAGGCCTACCTCTAATTTACAGTGCCAGGCTGGGGAAAGGGCCTCCATGTGCACTAGGACCCAGTGCAATAGCAGCAGTTTGTGACATCACAACCACCTTCATGTCAGTACAGTGACATCTATGAGAAGATCGGAACTTTTTGTGATAATCAACAGAAAACCTGGACTTCAAAGTGCAAGCCTGCTTTTAAGTACAAGACCCTTTCATCCGAAGAAAGAGAAAATGCAAGCAGAAAAAAATTGTGTCAGAACTGCCTTTAAAATGGAATAAATTAAAACAATTGTCACCGAGTGCTGTTTATAGGAAGTAATACACACCCTGTCTCTCTTCCTAATTCCTAAGGAGTCAATGACTCCACTGGTCTATGAAGTCCCCTAGGAAGGTATCAATAAGTCATGAGAAAAATGCAGAAGTCAAGATTATACTGAAATGAATCATTGTTTCTGGCTGTAAGGCAGAGGCATTCTGCACAGCCCGCATGTTTGGTGCGGCCACAGTCAGATAGCCTCTCCCCTTCCCCCTCCCATCACCACTGGCCTTGCAATTAAGCTTCAGCATGCCTGCGTGTATATTATTGATGTGGAAACAGCTATTTCCATCGTGCCGCAGACATTCGACACTTTTGAAGTCTGTGGTTACAGAGTCATTATTCCATACAACACTTTCCCATCACTAGGGCGTGCAGGATCCTATAAAAACGTTTTTGTGGAAGTTCCAAGCTACTGGAGCGACGACAATAGTTACCTTAAGTACGTTCTTTTTCATACGTGCTCTCCCTGTCTTCTGAGGCTTTCCTTTAATAAGGAGGGCCAGATTGTCTACGAGTGAACTCAACAGAGCTTTGCTGATGTGCAGATCTGGTTGATATTGCCATCTTTTAATCTGCACGTTGTTTCCAGGATGATGCTAGTAATAGTAATAATACATTTGCCTCTGTTTGTAGTGCTGGAGTCGGATGCTTTGTTTTAATGAGACACATTGAATGAAACAGCATCCTGCAGTGCAAGAAGTACATGTCAGCTCTCCGCTGCCTTGGCATTACAACCCAGGCTGCAGTACAATATTCATGATTTTTCTTGGTGATCTCCCAGAAAGACCTTCTTAATTTAATCTCTAATGGGATTATCGGCCTCATTAAATTGTAAATCTGCCACAGTCCAGTTGTTGTGGGAACCTGAACTTTCAGAACGTTATCAATTCGCTGCTCTGATCTCCCTACCTGAAGTCACTTTAGAAACCTTTTAACACTTTCAGCTTCAAAAGCCTGCGGATCCTTCCCCACTTCCCTCACCCATAACTTCTTCTCATTAAAACCGTTGCCTTTTTCCAAAGTAAAAAGCCAGAAATCCACTTCTTCCCCAGAGTTAAGCCAACACACCCAGCTGCTGCCCTAACCCAGCCTTCTTTCTGTACCAGCAGCCCAAACACGTTCTGCAGAAGCCCCTAGAACCATGCAGAGCAAAACCACTGCTCGTCGCGGTGCTGCCCTATGAGCTGAGCGCTGAGCTGACCCACGGGGAGTGTCACACCTCTGGGGAAGTCCAACAGCGCTCACACTCTGCTCATCTATGGAGAGCGATGCAAGCCTGGGCAGGCACCACAGCCGAGTGTCTTCACAGCACTATGTAAATACAGATGCAAATGGGCTTTGGCCCTCCAGCTTCTGGCAAGTTACAAACATGGTCTCTGGTGCTCCAGGGTGTGTCCTGCTGCACACCACAGGTGTGAACCTTCAGACCCGTCCCAAACTAAAGTTCTTGCTGAAGGCAGGGACAGACCTGCCTCTGCCAAGAGCACAGGCACAGGACAAAACCAGTGGACCTGCTCTGCTAAGTGGCACTGCGCAAGGTCTGTGGGCTGAAGGCTGCCAGACCCCAGAGGGCATGGACCGGTGATGAGATCCCAAAGAGAAGAAAGTCCACCTTAGGAAACCATGGCTGCTTCTTGCAGACAAAGCTGCCAGGAGCACAGCTAACGAAGGATTAGCACTGGTGAGACAGAACCAATCTTACAATAATTTTTGCATCTTTTTTCTGCCTGAGCAAGTTCAATGTAGTAGACACAAACAGTTGCTTTCTCATACATCTGCAAAAGTCTCTTGGGAGAAATAAATAAAAAAAAAAAAACCTTGGAAGTACAGCAAAGTAAAAATATATTCTGAAGAAGCTGGGATTTTCTCCTTATACACAGCAGCTTGACAAAATAAAATAACACTACTCCTATCCAACACCCTCCTTGCAGCAATCATGTAAACTCCAAGTGTCCTTCTGAAACTCACTTTTTTTCCCCCCATGTAACTAAAAAACAAAGTGAAATAAAGTGCCTGTAACAACTATTCATAACGCTTTAAAATACATTTTAATGCCTTTGGCTTTTCATCGTTATTTTGAGCAGCTTAAGTCAACTGGGAACAGGACTTGAGGTCCTCACGTTCTCGCACGCTAAGAACACAACAAATTGAGTTCTCCATAGCAGCAGGGTGTCCTACCAAAAGGGGAAGGAAGCCTTACTATAAGGGGGAAGAGAAGTATTCTGTATCCATAATTAGATAAATAATACTTGGGGCAAGATATGGCACCTTTAAAAGTGCTTTTTCAGCCTTGAATTTTTTCTCTGCTTGTTGCTACAGAAACCATCTAGCAACCAGAATCTAAGACAGACTCCACCCAAAACAGAGAAAAACAATATAGACCGAGTAGGCTTTTCCTCCAGTTTCCCCCCTCCTTTTTTTTTTTTTTAAATTTCTTTTTTTTTTTTTTTTTTTTTGGAGGGTTGGGTGAGAGCTAAGGCAAGTAACTTACTGTGCACAGGGTAGGAGCATTTTGCATGCAGTTGAAACAGTAAAGCTCTGATTACAGATGGCAGAAATGAAAGCAGGGAATGAGTAATGAGCAATGCGTAATGCGGGATGAGGATATAATTTCCACACATTGGCTAAAGAAAGGTTTACACTCTTAAGCAATAAAAACAAACCATTAAGCCAGACCTGCACTGTCAGGAAGTATAAAACAGTTCTTGAAACTCTGCAGTTGCTATACAAAAGCTTTTCATAAACTTTTGTTTCCTGATCTTCATAAAACATTAACATCAAGCTGCCATATGGCAATTAGCTGCCTCCTGAAATCAGTAGGAAAAAAAAAAAAAAATCAACAATTTAGGACTAGCCGTATAACAAAATAGTTCAATAATTATCCTCTTCTAATAGCACAGCAAAGTGGGTCTACTATAAATGCAGTCCAGATGAGCTCCATCTTCAAAGCTGAGAGCACAGGAGCGTTCCCCTCTGAGCCTCATCAGTGCTGACTGCACCAAGAGAAGACCTCTCACTGCTTAGCGGGGGAGAGAGCAGGTGCCAATCCGTGGGCACCCAAACCCCATGGCCACGTGAGAAGGAAAGGTCTCGGTGCCTGCTGCCTGTGAGCCCAGGTGAGCCCAGCAGAACAGATCCTGCTTGGTGAAAATGGCCAACGCTCTCTCAGCAGAGCTTACCTGAGCTGAAGATCTTCCTGCGGCATTTTTACACGGTGCTGACCACAGAAGTCCAACCGAATTCTGTGCAAAAATTATCAAGCCACTCGACAAAGCTGTTACTGAGTCTCAAAAGGACAAGGAGAGATGCTGACCGCATTTGTGTTTAGAGAGATGCTTATCTGAAATGCACAAAGGGTGACATTATCTATCACAATCTCTGCCTATAGAGATTATATTAAGTGCCTAGAAATAAGGGAAATAGGCTGTAGGGTAACTATCTTCCAGATCCTTTGCTTTTTCTCCTCTTAAGAGAGGAGGGGAAAAAAGCTCAGTTCTTATAGAGTACCATAATAACTGTAATACACTAATACTACTAACAGCTCTTACACACTACAACTATATACTATACACTATATACTAATACCATACACTATATACTAATATATTATATAATTACAAGTGCTATAACACTAATAAGTGTTACAGTAAACTAAAGCAAGTGCTAGAGTATGGTGCTAACAGCATCCTTATAGGATTTAGGATTATTTAGCAGTCATTACCAGACTTGGAAGATGTCAGACAGCCCAGTAGCTCAGAAGGGCTGTCTGACCACCAACGCTGCTTAGCAGAGTTTAGGAACCTGATTATTCTGTAAGAGGTTTTTCTGCTACTCATGTAGGATGGTCTCTGTTTTGTTTCCTTCTTTTTAAAAATCCTAAACAAATTCTTTGGCACAGCACTCTCACATCTCCAATCTAGAGAGCTGAAGGGTTCGGAATTTAAGAAGATACACTTTGAAACCAATTCTGCATTGACTCGCTGAGCTTGATGCATGCATATTTCCTCCTCAAAATCAGGATGGAACTGACAGTTCTGTGACTAACACTAAGCAGGGAAAGAAACTCTTCCAGGAGGGGGTCTTCCTGTGCTTACAACCACACACTGGCCTCACAGTGGATTTTACTAATGGTGCAATTCCTTGTCAAGCAACAGGAAGTTTGCCTGTGCAAGGAACACAGCATATGATGCTGTGAGCAAGAACATGGCTCATGAGCCATAAGCCCTGAGCCAGCTACTGCTCATGCATAGGCAAGCACCGTAGCCAATTTTTTTTGAAACAAGATTAGCATCATCGTGTTCTCATGCCTTAGAGGAGATGTAAAGCAGTCACCACTCTGGAAAAAGCCTCCCTAAATCTAGTTACACACGATGGGCTAGGAGCTGTGAAACCTGAGCCTGACAACACTGGAGCTTAGGATCTGGTTAGGTGTGCCGTGGGGTCTTCCCTGACTGCAGCAGGTTGGGGATCGTGTTTCCTGCTCACAGAAATGGTGCCATCTCAAATATTTCAGCAACAGTCCAGCTTTTGCAAGCCTAAGTTACAGAGTATGCTACTGTGACTTCACAGGCGCTGCCACACATTGCAAATGTTCCCCAACTTCTTGCAGCACCTTCCCGTGCTGGGACTGACCACCTTTCCAAAGCAACAACCGTCCCTCCGTAAAACTGCCATGTCCTTCCTAACAAGCAAAAGGCCTGGACCAAGAGACTCCTGGCCCCAGAGCAACAGAACAGCCAACAAAACAGCACTGGTCTCAAAAACACAAACAAGAGGCTGTCCACCCAGCAAACTGGTAGGCTACTAGGTAGCATCAGCATGATGACCACTAATGCAAGAGTAACAGAGCCAAAGTGCAGAGCAGTAGATTGCTCTCTACTAGTCAGTAACAACACTGCTGCTACAAATCATCTAAGTTCTTATCTTGCCATAGAAGCCTGCAGCTTACCTACTTTTGAGCTCACAAGATAATAATAGAAGACAAGTTTCTCTCTCCCATCCTCTCTACCCATTGCTTTCTACGATGATTAGTAGCAGAGGAAGTGAATTTTTCTGTAAGACCATCTGTAAGACATAGCTAGCTTAGTCTTTCCCATCAGCTGTAACCCAGAAGATTCTGGCAACAAGGAAGAGTTTGGGGAGAGCGATGCAAAACAGAAGGAGGTTTTTGTTAGTAATGTGCTATACCAGTAGTAAGCCAGAATCTGATTCCCAGAGCTGAGTTAGAGCGGTCTCTAATGGGACAGCTGTACGTGTGGCTTTAGGACATGCTGTCTCAGTTCACCAAATCCAGAAATGGATCCATCTACCAGGGCACAAAGAGTGCAAGGAGATTCTGACAGCTCCAGAAGCATCAGCACAGTCACTATATTCAATAATACAGCAGAAAGCTCCAAAGACAGGCAAGGACCTACCCCGAGCAGTCCAACACAACTTCCTTCTGCTCCTAGCTTTGGTGCACCCTGCAGCAGATCACCAAGAAGCCAACTGGAGCTACTTTCCCTACCATCCTCTTTCAGCCTAACTTACATGCAACAAGCGACCCAGCCTCCGCGTGCTGGTCCCACATCCCACGAGCAGCGAGCTGACAGCCAGCCCAGCCTCCCTCTTCATGTACAACAGGCACGATGAGCCATCACGCTGAGATTGACAACTGCAAATCACTCATTTACCCCATACAAAAAAAAAAAAAAAATGTAAGCACAAGTTATTCTTGTGAGGGCTGCACAAGAGAACCATGTTTTCTTACAGACTGGATTTTTCAGAAAGAAATATCAGAGTTCTGTGATTTATTACCTGAAGGAGTTTTGAACATTTTGAAGAAAAAGAAAAAAAAGAAAAAGCTTTAGAACACAAAACCCTGGGATGGAAGAGAAGCTAATCTGCAAAACAGCAAAACCATCAGCTGAGGGTGGATAGGAGGCTGCATATGGTAACAACCTGCTGCACGAAGGGCAAAAATCGAAGATTCATTTCACTATTACATTCCACAGAAGCGAGCTCTCATCTGAGGTGAGGAAGTATGCAACACTTTTCCAACTGTTAAAGACAAGGGCCAGCATAAGTCAAGTAATTATTCCTCTTTAGCATACATAATCACAAAAAAATATATATAACATTTTAGTTTTTATTATTTTATATTTGGCCAGGACTTTTAAAGGAAGGACTTTTAAAGGAAACATCAAACATTCACTTTTCTGTAGGTCTAGAAAGGATTCAGTCTTCCCCCACCCCCACCTCCCCTAGGATTTCCATTGGCCCTTCTTATATTCGCTCTGCAAATTAGTTGGGAATAGCAGTATTTATGCTAGATCAGCAACGTCTGGTTCTTATCCAAATGTTCCACCTAAAGAGGATGCCAGTTCTCATGGATTGGACAGCCCACCCTGCAGCATTCCTGAGAATTGTACAATATAATAATCTTGAAAGTCAGCAGAGTGGATTATCCACTTTTTTCTGGACTTGAACTTGTGACCTTAACAGTAGCACAGCAGAAAGCAAATGTGCTATGCACTTTGCCATAGTAACCTTCCATGTATTCTTTTCAACTTAAATACACACCATTGAAACAGCTACAATTTTGGAAAATTATGTACAAACCCTATATTTTTTTCTTTTTGATTACATATAAATACAAATTAGCTATTCTTCTAGAAAGTGGTTATAATAGTAAATAAATACAAAATAAGAATCTGACCATTATACTTCATGTGCTGGGGTTAAACCCATATAAAATGTACAACTAAAATACATTTAAAATCTTTAAAGGAATATTTCTCTGATTAAAATATTTGTTTTCCCAACTTTTTTCGTAGACATAAATATATTTTCAAAATAGTTGTGTTTTTTTTTTTTCTTTCCATTTCATTACATAAATAAAGTCTTCATTGGGAAATATTAAAGTGTCAGCTTTTTTTTTTTTTCTTTGTGTTTGTCTAATATCTTTGCTGTGTCAGCGGCACCCACAACCCTCCACAACCATATCTTGGTAGTTCTTTAGCACAACTTTTTCATTCTCATCAAGGTAGAGCATTGAAATAGCACTCAGTTCTGTCGGCACACAGCAAGCCTTGGGGATTTTGGAATTCACTGAATTGACCAAAGTCTGAACAATGGCATGGTTTGTTGAGTTTAGATGATCTGCCAGTGGAAAAGGACATTCCCCATGGCAGTAAAAGGCACTATACCCCGGCGGGGCAACAATCCAGTCATTCCACCCCACATCATTGAAGTCCACATACAACGGATGCCTTTTGCAACTGTATTTGTGGCGTTTACGCTGTTTGTGTTTCGCTTGACGCTTTTCTCTTTTATGAAGCGGGTGTCCCTTGCCATCATGCCCAAACGTTACTAACAAAGGCCTGAGCTGAGACCAGCTATCTTCGTCCTGATGTAAAGACCTGCTAATCCTAACGTGCCTCTTGGAGGCACTGTTCTCTTTGTCCAAGTGAACCACCTCTACCACAAACCCATGATTAGGTTGTCCATGTGCAATCCACCTCAAAACAGCTGGCGTTACATCAAAACTTTCCCATTTACTTGCATTATGATGCACCAACCTGGTGTCCAAAAGTCTTGTGACAGGGTCCTTAGAGGTGGCTGTGGCTGGCTTTATGATTTCATAAATATTAATGCGGTGATGGTAGCTGCTGTTGCTCTCAAAGGCTCCGTGCACCTGTTGCCGAAAAATCTGGAGTTCAGCTGAGGTGATAGACTCCTCATTAGGGATGGAAGTTAAATTAAAGAAGAAACGTCGTGCTGTTTTCCCACTTGTTTCTGGCAGTTCTTCCAAAACTTCTAATTTGATTAAACAGGAAGGTGGGGGGGGAGCACAGGGAGAGAAAAAAAAAAAAACCATTAGGAACTCAGACAAGCAACCAAACCCTCAGATAGAATGCTGCTGGCAGCTTTCAGGTGACAGCTAACGTAAGCCACAGAAGATCTGAAAGGCCTTCAGGGGGAAAACACGTCTCCCTTGTCCTTCTGTTTACTTATGCAAGCACGTACAGCAGGAAGGCAAGAGCCTTCATTCATCGTTACGCACTCTGACTGAACGCCGGTGCCCTTTGCATTCCAGGTAGCCATAATGAGCGGCGAGAAACATGAAGCATGGCGATGGAATCTGAGGGCATCAGCGAGAGAACTCGAGCACCGCAGTTAGTGGAGGTCTGATGAGAATCATTCTCCAATTCTCCATTAAAACCAATGGAGGATTTGGGTCGTTAGCACATTTCTGCGTTTTTCAAGAATACGGCTCTAACGTTGATCTCTTAAGCTTCATTCTGGAAAGGACTGCTCCACAACCTCAGTAACTCATCTAATCTGGGTGTATGGATTTGTGTATCTCAATCAGCAACAGCAGCCCAACATCTGTAAGGGCACTGCACAAAGCACACCCCGGCATTTGGTCAGAAGGACTGCAAGAAAGGGAGGGTCCAGCTGCTACAAGGGATAATGAAACAACAGGTTTTCAAAACAAAACAGATCCCTAAACCCCACAGCATTTTCCCCTTTCAGCCAGCAACCACTTGAATGGAACTCCAGGGGAAGCACTATGTATCTGGGCTTGCTACAAAGTACGCTGCTGCTTGCTGCAGACATCCAACTGCAAAAATCCCTCAACCACCCTGACTTTTCACTTTGGTGCTCAGCATCGCAGAGGAACGTTCATTCTCTTGCTGGAGGGCAGCTGGCACTGCTGGCAGCAGCTCTCAGCCCTGCAGCCGCTCCCTGCATGACTTCCCGCGTGGGGCAGGGCTCAGCCTTACGGGACCGGAGCGGTGTTTGTAAACACGCGGGTGTTGGAGTGCTCCCAGCACAGCCTCCCGCTTTAACGGAGCCACGGACCGAGAGGGAGAACTCAATGGAAAAACGGAGTCACAGCGATTTTCTTCTAAAGTTTGGGAAAACTGGAGAACAGCTTCTATGTCACCAAGAGTTGCAACACTGCTGTTGCACACATTCCTCGGGCTGCCTACCAGCTGCACGCCTTGCCCTGCCGCTCCCCTCCTGCCACGCTCAGGCGTGCAAGCAGCCAGCCGTGTGCTGCCTGCTCCCTGCTTGCTGCATGCACAGGGAAGCGCAGCTCCGGCCGGAGTTACGTTCCACCACCAATCCCTCTACCACTTCTCCGGGGCCACCCTTCTCCACCAGAACCATTAGGACCCATTGGATTTCTTTTTTCAACACGGTTTCACTGGAGAGTGCCAGGAAGCCACGTTTTCCTTCCTTTTACAGCAGAGCCACGGCATGCCAGCACCGGAGACGAGCAGCCAGGAGAGATTCCAACCTCAGGAAACGCTTCCCCGAGAGCACGCGAGCGACGCGCGCTGCCGGCTCCAGGGGTCTGCCCACATCCGTCAGCTCAGCCATGGGAGCTGCTCTCAGGGAACGGCACACCGATGGGTGCCTGGGGCTGCAGCTGCCTACTGGGGGGCACAGCTCTGGGCTCTGCTGGGATAGTGGGATGTGAGGGAAGGCCGCACCGGATAGCTCTGCCCATCTCTCACAGGGATTTAGACGGGGATTAGGAATCTCCGCTGCGGCCCTGGCTCAGCTGTGGGTCAGGGAGGCTCTCCTGGTGTTTGGCCTCACCAGAGGAAAGCTACGTGTGGGAACACTCCTTAGAGCCAGGAACGAGGAGAGCCTCCCATGGGCACCATCACATCGCACCAGAGCCCACAGGAGGGCTCCGGGAGCACCTCCACCCACCCGCAACCCCTTTCTGAGGCACAGTGCCTGCCCCGACACCCCCCCGCAGCCTCCCCCGGTGCCCCCGGCCCCTACCTTCGTGGTGGAAGCTGCGCACGGTGTTGGCGCGGCTGGCGGCCCTCTCCAGCGGGTAGCCGAGCTGCTGCCCCGCGTGCAGGCGGTACAGGTCCAGCATGTAGGGCGGGATGACGACGTCCTTGCCGGGGCTGGGCCGCCGCTTCAGCCCGAACATGTGGAGCAGGCGCAGCTCGAATTCGCCCAGGAGGTCCTCGGGACGGCCCGCTTCGCCGGAACGCCGCCGGCCCGGCTCCGGCACGAGGCCGGCCGCGCCGCCCAGCAGCACCCGGCACAGCAGCAGCGCCAGCAGAGAGCGGGTGGCAGCAACCATGGTCGGGACCTGCGCGGAGGAGGAGGCGATGGGAGGCGGTCAGCGCGGGCACCGCGCCGCGGGGAAGGGGCTGCGCGGGGCCGGCCCGCAGGTGGCTGCTCCCGGGGCACGGGGAGCGCAGGAGGCCCCCAGGGGCCGCTTCAGGTGCGAGGTCGGAGCGGTGTGGGGAAGGGGCAGGGGAGCGGGGCCGGGCACAGGTGCGCGCCGCGGCCGGGAAGGGGCAGAGGGACGGAGGGACGCGGTGCTGCCGCAGCCCTGGGAGCAGCGGGGCCCGGGCGGAGGGAGAGAGAGGGCCGCTCTCTCCCGGTGGGAAGGAGAAAAAGCCGCTCCCCGAGCCGCGGTCGTGGGACGCTCTTCTCCCCCGTACGGGACAGCGATCGCCGCGATCCGTCTCGCCGTGCGGTCCCGTCCCGTCCCCCCCCCTCCGCTGCGGACCGCGTCGGCCCGCGGACTCCTCTCCTGCGGAGACAGCGATCGCCGGGGCCGTACCTGAGCGCGGCGGCGGCGGGGTGCGGGAGCGCGTGGGGCTGCCGGGCCGCGCTCCCCGCATCACTCGGGGTCACTCCGAGCCGCGCCGCTGCTGCTCCGCGGCCGCCGGGCGGGAGGCGGGGGCTCCCCGCGCCGCGCTGCGCCCCGGGAACATGCCTTCGGCGGCGGGCGGAGGAGGGAGAAGGCAGGGCCCGGCCGGGGAAGGGCTGCTCCTCGCTTCTTTGGAAAGCGGCGATCGGAAAGTTGGTGCTCCTCTGCTGCTGCTTCTTCCTTCTCCTCCTCCTCGCGGCGCCGCCCGCGCGCTACGGAGCGGCGCCCGTCCCCGCTGCCCTCCGCATCACCCGCGGCGCTCGGGCGGGCACTCACTGCGCGTCCCGCGGCGGCATCGAGACGGAGCGCGGCTCCGCTCCGCTCCCTTTTAAAAAAGAAAGGAGAGGCGGGGGAAGGGAGGGAGAGGAGGGGAACAAAATCTAAAAAATTAAAAAAAAAAAAAAAAAAAAAAAAAAAAGCAAAAACCAAAATGCGAAGCCCTCCGCAGGGCGGGGGCAGCAGCGCGGGGACAGCGCCGGGAGCGCGCGCCCGTCCCGTCCCGCCCGCGCCGCACCATGCACGGGGGCGGCCGAACGCCGCCGCCGCTTTTTGTTGCGCGCCGATGTCACGACCCCGGAGGCTCGCGGGCCCGCGCCAATCACAGCCGCCCTGTGGGAGCGGGCCGCGGCCCCGCACAGCTTTTAAAGGAGACGCCGCNGGGCCGGGCCTGGCCCATGCTCCTGCCCTCGAGGCGGGCGCCCGGTGCCGTACATCATCCCAAAAACGCTCCCAGGGGCTTCATTTGCAAAGCCACAGCCCAACCTTTGCCACTTCGAAGTGCTACGGAAGAGGTCTCGAAGTCATAATAACCAAGACAGCTCTCCATTGCCAGCTCCTCCTTTGGGAGCAGCCTTCTCCCTCCATCTGGGGCCTTCCAGCATGGGAGAACCACTGATTTGGGGCAGAACGCACACATCTGCAACGGGCAGGTCCACTTCTCCCGGCTTCCCCTCACGTTGGGGTGGCTGCGGCCAAGCTGCCGGACAGGGCCCCAATGGGGACACCAAGCACAGCCCCATGCCAATGTCACCGAAGGGCAGACCCCGCACTCGCTCACCAGTCACTCGCTGCCATGTGCGTGCCCACGGGTGGCACGCAGCAAGGTGACATCCCTCCAACGATCGGTGATGTCTCCGTTGCATCCCAGCACGCGTAACATTTGGTTTTATGACTTCCTGCAAGTCTTCAGCGTGAACGGAACGCTGTGACTTCAGGGTATGCCAATTATGTAAATTGGCACTAAAATAACAATGGCACAGTGGTTTACACATCACTGACGTTAAATGAGCGCTTCAACTTGTAATTGCCATCCCAGTGCCATCTGCAATGGGTCATGCCAGGAAAAAGTCGCTTCTCACCTTGATGCCCAGCGCCGGTGCCCGGAGCATGGGCTGTGCCCCCAGCAGCTCCTGGGTCAGGGCGGTGGGCTGGGAGAAGGAGAAACACGCTGCTGGTTGTCCTGGACAACCTCTCACCCAACACCAAGAGGGTCCTGTGTGTTTGCCCCTCTCTGATTTTAAACACAAACAGGCTCTCCAGTCTCGGCCACAAAGCACGTTTCCCCCTCTGGTTTGTCACCCCTCGCTCTGCTCAGACCGAGTGTTGCTGGGGCAGGGACCCACCTCCCTGCTGGTTTCCATGACAGCAGCAGAGCCCTTGGAACATGTAGCTGGGTGCACTGGCACCCAAGCACCAACACACTGAGGCCAGAAGCGAAGGAGCACCTCAGGTAGACAGCGTCAGGCATGGGGCATTTCGGTACAAGCCGCCCTGCTNAAAAAAAGCAAAAACCAAAATGCGAAGCCCTCCGCAGGGCGGGGGCAGCAGCGCGGGGACAGCGCCGGGAGCGCGCGCCCGTCCCGTCCCGCCCGCGCCGCACCATGCACGGGGGCGGCCGAACGCCGCCGCCGCTTTTTGTTGCGCGCCGATGTCACGACCCCGGAGGCTCGCGGGCCCGCGCCAATCACAGCCGCCCTGTGGGAGCGGGCCGCGGCCCCGCACAGCTTTTAAAGGAGACGCCGCCTCCCTCCCTCTCTCCCTCCCTCGCCGTTTCCCTCCCTCTCTCCCTCCTCCTTCGCCTGCTCCCTCCCTCGCCCGTGCGTTCGCGCGGCCGTCCGTGCTGGGCCGCTCTCCGGCTCCCCCCGGCCCCGACCCCCGCAGCACAGAGCCGCGGGAGATCCGGGTGCTGCGCCCGTCCCGGCGCCGGGAGCCGCGCTCCCCTCTCTGCCGCCGTCGGGGCGCGGCGGAGCCTCGCGGGGCGCTGCCCCGTGCCCCGGCCCGTCCCGTGCCGAGCGCCGCGTTCCTGGGCCGTGGCCGCCCCCCAGTGGCGGCAGCGCGGCCCCGCTCCGCACCTGCCCGCCGGGACGCGGCCGTCGGTGCGGGGCCGGGCCTG